>OZ014532.1:113055541-113284468 GCA_963966105.1 Volucella zonaria | reverse complement strand
AATAGTTTTTTCTGGTGCATAATATGACCCCCGCAGACGCCTAGTTTAGGAGTTATGGCCATTTTAGTGTTTTGAAATAGTTTTTTTTCTGGTGCATAATATGACCCCCGCAGACGCCTAGTTTAGGAGTTATAGCCATTTTAGTGTTTTGAAATAGTTTTTTCTGGTGCATAATATGACCCCCGCAGACGCCTAGTTTAGGAGTTATGGCCATTTTAGTGTTTTGAAATAGTTTTTTTCTGGTGCATAATATGACCCCCGCAGACGCCTAGTTTAGGAGTTATAGCCATTTTAGTGTTTTGAAATAGTTTTTTTCTGGTGCATAATATGACCCCCGCAGACGCCTAGTTTAGGAGTTATAGCCATTTTAGTGTTTTGAAATAGTTTTTTTCTGGTGCATAATATGACCCCCGCAGACGCCTAGTTTAGGAGTTATGGCCATTTTAGTGTTTTGAAATAGTTTTTTTCTGGTGCATAATATGACCCCCGCAGACGCCTAGTTTAGGAGTTATGGCCATTTTAGTGTTTTGAAATAGTTTTTTTCTGGTGCATAATATGACCCCCGCAGACGCCTAGTTTAGGAGTTATGGCCATTTTAGTGTTTTGAATTAGTTTTTTCTGGTGCATAATATGACCCCCGCAGACGCCTAGTTTAGGAGTTATGGCCATTTTAGTGTTTTGAAATAGTTTTTTCTGGTGCATAATATGACCCCCGCAGACGCCTAGTGTAGGAGTTATGGCCATTTTAGTGTTTTGAAATAGTTTTTTCTGGTGCATAATATGACCCCCGCAGACGCCTAGTTTAGGAGTTATGGCCATTTTAGTGCTTTGAAATAGTTTTTTCTGGTGCATAATATGACCCCCGCAGACGCCTAGTTTAGGAGTTATGGCCATTTTAGTGTTTTGAAATAGTTTTTTTCTGGTGCATAATATGACCCCCGCAGACGCCTAGTTTAGGAGTTATAGCCATTTTAGTGTTTTGAAATAGTTTTTTCTGGTGCATAATATGACCCCCGCAGACGCCTAGTGTAGGAGTTATGGCCATTTTAGTGTTTTGAAAGAGTTTTTTCTGGTGCATAATATGACCCCCGCAGACGCCTAGTTTAGGAGTTATAGCCATTTTAGTGTTTTGAAATAGTTTTTTCTGGTGCATAATATGACCCCCGCAGACGCCTAGTGTAGGAGTTATGGCCATTTTAGTGTTTTGAAATAGTTTTTTCTGGTGCATAATATGACCCCCGCAGACGCCTAGTTTAGGAGTTATGGCCATTTTAGTGTTTTGAAATAGTTTTTTCTGGTGCATAATATGACCCCCGCAGACGCCTAGTTTAGGAGTTATGGCCATTTTAGTGCTTTGAAATAGTTTTTTCTGGTGCATAATATGACCCCCGCAGACGCCTAGTTTAGGAGTTATGGCCATTTTAGTGTTTTGAAATAGTTTTTTCTGGTGCATAATATGACCCCCGCAGACGCCTAGTTTAGGAGTTATGGCCATTTTAGTGCTTTCAAATAGTTTTTTCTGGTGCATAATATGACCCCCGCAGACGCCTAGTTTAGGAGTTATGGCCATTTTAGTGTTTTGAAATAGTTTTTTTCTGGTGCATAATATGACCCCCGCAGACGCCTAGTTTAGGAGTTATGGCCATGTTAGTGTTTTGAAATAGTTTTTTCTGGTGCATAATATGACCCCCGCAGACGCCTAGTTTAGGAGTTATGGCCATTTTAGTGTTTTGAAATAGTTTTTTCTGGTGCATAATATGACCCCCGCAGACGCCTAGTTTAGGAGTTATGGCCATTTTAGTGTTTTGAAATAGTTTTTTTCTGGTGCATGATATGACCCCCGCAGACGCCTAGTTTAGGAGTTATGGCCATTTTAGTGTTTTGAAATAGTTTTTTCTGGTGCATAATATGACCCCCGCAGACGCCTAGTTTAGGAGTTATGGCCATTTTAGTGTTTTGAAATAGTTTTTTCTGGTGCATAATATGACCCCCGCAGACGCCTAGTTTAGGAGTTATAGCCATTTTAGTGTTTTTGCAATAGTTTTTTTCTGGTGCATAATATGACCCCCGCAGACGCCTAGTTTAGGAGTTATGGCCATTTTAGTGTTTTGAAATAGTTTTTTCTGGTGCATAATATGACCCCCGCAGACGCCTAGTTTAGGAGTTATGGCCATTTTAGTGTTTTGAAATAGTTTTTTTCTGGTGCATAATATGACCCCCGCAGACGCCTAGTTTAGGAGTTATGGCCATTTTAGTGTTTTGAAATAGTTTTTTTCTGGTGCATAATATGACCCCCGCAGACGCCTAGTTTAGGAGTTATGGCCATTTTAGTGTTTTGAAATAGTTTTTTCTGGTGCATAATATGACCCCCGCAGACGCCTAGTTTAGGAGTTATGGCCATTTTAGTGTTTTAAAATAGTTTTTTTCTGGTGCATAATATGACCCCCGCAGACGCCTAGTTTAGGAGTTATAGCCATTTTAGTGTTTTGAAATAGTTTTTTTCTGGTGCATAATATGACCCCCGCAGACGCCTAGTTCAGGAGTTATGGCCATTTTAGTGTTTTGAAATAGTTTTATCTGGTGCATAATATGACCCCCGCAGACGCCTAGTTTAGGAGTTATGGCCATTTTAGTGTTTTGAAATAGTTTTTTTCTGGTGCATAATATGACCCCCGCAGACGCCTAGTTTAGGAGTTATCGCCATTTTAGTGTTTTGAAATAGTTTTTTCTGGCGCATGATATGACCCCCGCAGACGCCTAGTTTAGGAGTTATGGCCATTTTAGTGTTTTGAAATAGTTTTTTCTGGTGCATAATATGACCCCCGCAGACGACTAGTTTAGGAGTTATGGCCATTTTAGTGTTTTGAAATAGTTTTTTTCTGGTGCATAATATGACCCCCGCAGACGCCTAGTTTAGGAGTTATAGCCATTTTAGTGTTTTGAAATAGTTTTTTCTGGTGCATAATATGACCCCCGCAGACGCCTAGTTTAGGAGTTATAGCCATTTTAGTGTTTTGAAATAGTTTTTTCTGGTGCATAATATGACCCCCGCAGACGCCTAGTTTAGGAGTTATGGCCATTTTAGTGTTTTGAAATAGTTTTTTTCTGGTGCATAATATGACCCCCGCAGATGCCTAGTTTAGGAGTTATGGCCATTTTAGTGTTTTGAAATAGTTTTTTCTGGTGCATAATATGACCCCCGCAGACGCCTAGTTTAGGAGTTATGGCCATTTTAGTGTTTTGAAATAGTTTTTTCTGGTGCATAATATGACCCCCGCAGACGCCTAGTTTAGGAGTTATGGCCATTTTAGTGTTTTGAAATAGTTTTTTCTGGTGCATAATATGACCCCCGCAGACGCCTAGTTTAGGAGTTATGGCCATTTTAGTGTTTTGAAATAGTTTTTTTCTGGTGCATAATATGACCCCCGCAGACGCCTAGTTTAGGAGTTATAGCCATTTTAGTGTTTTGAAATAGTTTTTTCTGGTGCATAATATGACCCCCGCAGACGCCTAGTTTAGGAGTTATGGCCATTTTAGTGTTTTGAAATAGTTTTTTCTGGTGCATAATATGACCCCCGCAGACGCCTAGTTTAGGAGTTATGGCCATTTTAGTGTTTTGAAATAGTTTTTTCTGGTGCATAATATGACCCCCGCAGACGCCTAGTTTAGGAGTTATGGCCATTTTAGTGTTTTGAAATAGTTTTTTCTGGTGCATAATATGACCCCCGCAGACGCCTAGTTTAGGAGTTATAGCCATTTTAGTGTTTTGAAATAGTTTTTTCTGATGCATAATATGACCCCCGCAGACGCCTAGTTTAGGAGTTATGGCCATTTTAGTGTTTTGAAATAGTTTTTTCTGGTGCATAATATGACCCCCGCAGACGCCTAGTTTAGGAGTTATAGCCATTTTAGTGTTTTGAAATAGTTTTTTTCTGGTGCATAATATGACCCCCGCAGACGCCCAGTTTAGGAGTTATAGCCATTTTAGTGTTTTGAAATAGTTTTTTCTGGTGCATAATTTGACCCCCGCAGACGCCTAGTTTAGGAATTATGGCCATTTTAGTGTTTTGAAATAGTTTTTTTCTGGTGCATAATATGACCCCCGCAGACGCCTAGTTTAGGAGTTATGGCCATTTTAGTGTTTTGAAATAGTTTTTTTCTGGTGCATAATATGACCCCCGCAGACGCCTAGTTTAAGAGTTATAGCCATTTTAGTGTTTTGAAATAGTTTTTTTCTGGTGCATAATATGACCCCCGCAGACGCCTAGTTTAGGAGTTATGGCCATTTTAGTGTTTTGAAATAGTTTTTTTCTGGTGCATAATATGACCCCCGCAGACGCCTAGTTTAGGAGTTATAGCCATTTTAGTGTTTTGAAATAGTTTTTTTCTGGTGCATAATATGACCCCCGCAGATGCCTAGTTTAGGAGTTATGGCCATTTTAGTGTTTTGAAATAGTTTTTTCTGGTGCATAATATGACCCCCGCAGACGCCTAGTTCAGGAGTTATGGCCATTTTAGTGTTTTGAAATAGTTTTTTCTGGTGCATAATATGACCCCCGCAGACGCCTAGTTTAGGAGTTAAGGCCATTTTAGTGTTTTGAAATAGTTTTTTCTGGTGCATAATATGACCCCCGCAGACGCCTAGTTTAGGAGTTATGGCCATTTTAGTGTTTTGAAATAGTTTTTTTCTGGTGCATAATATGACCCCCGCAGACGCCTAGTTTAGGAGTTATGGCCATTTTAGTGTTTTGAAATAGTTTTTTCTGGTGCATAATATGACCCCCGCAGACGCCTAGTTTAGGAGTTATGGCCATTTTAGTGTTTTGAAATAGTTTTTTCTAGTGCATAATATGACCCCCGCAGACGCCTAGTTTAGGAGTTATAGCCATTTTAGTGTTTTGAAATAGTTTTTTCTGGTGCATAATATGACCCCCGCAGACGCCTAGCTTAGGAGTTATGGCCATTTTAGTGTTTTGAAATAGTTTTTTCTGGTGCATAATATGACCCCCGCAGACGCCTAGTTTAAGAGTTATAGCCATTTTAGTGTTTTGAAATAGTTTTTTCTGGTGCATAATATGACCCCCGCAGACGCCTAGCTTAGGAGTTATGGCCATTTTAGTGTATTGAAATAGTTTTTTTCTGGTGCATAATATGACCCCGCAGACGCCTAGTTTAGGAGTTATAGCCATTTTAGTGTTTTGAAATAGTTTTTTCTGGTGCATAATATGACCCCCGCAGACGCCTAGTTTAGGAGTTATGGCCATTTTAGTGTTTTGAAATAGTTTTTTCTGGTGCATAATATGACCCCCGCAGACGCCTAGTTTAGGAGTTATAGCCATTTTAGTGTTTTGAAATAGTTTTTTTCTGGTGCATAATATGACCCCCGCAGACGCCTAGTTTAGGAGTTATGGCCATTTTAGTGTTTTGAAATAGTTTTTTCTGGTGCATAACATGACCCCCGCAGATGCCTAGTTTAGGAGTTGTGGCCATTTTAGTGTTCTTGAAATAGTTTTTTCTGGTGCATAATATGACCCCCGCAGACGCCTAGTTTAGGAGTTATGGCCATTTTAGTGTTTTGAAATAGTTTTTTTCTGGTGCATAATATGACCCCCGCAGACGCCTAGTTTAGGAGTTATGGCCATTTTAGTGTTTTGAAATAGTTTTTTTCTGGTGCATAATATGACCCCCGCAGACGCCTAGTTTAGGAGTTATAGCCATTTTAGTGTTTTGAAATAGTTTTTTCTGGTGCATAATATGACCCCCGCAGACGCCTAGCTTAGGAGTTATGGCCATTTTAGTGTTTTGAAATAGTTTTTTCTGGTGCATAATATGACCCCCGCAGACGCCTAGTTTAAGAGTTATAGCCATTTTAGTGTTTTGAAATAGTTTTTTCTGGTGCATAATATGACCCCCGCAGACGCCTAGCTTAGGAGTTATGGCCATTTTAGTGTTTTGAAATAGTTTTTTCTGGTGCATAATATGACCCCCGCAGACGCCTAGTTTAGGAGTTATAGCCATTTTAGTGTTTTGAAATAGTTTTTTCTGGTGCATAATATGACCCCCGCAGACGCCTAGTTTAGGAGTTATGGCCATTTTAGTGTTTTGAAATAGTTTTTTTCTGGTGCATAATATGACCCCCGCAGACGCCTAGTTTAGGAGTTATAGCCATTTTAGTGTTTTGAAATAGTTTTTTTCTGGTGCATAATATGACCCCCGCAGACGCCTAGCTTAGGAGTTATGGCCATTTTAGTGTTTTGAAATAGTTTTTTCTGGTGCATAATATGACCCCCGCAGACGCCTAGTTTAGGAGTTATGGCCATTTTAGTGTTTTGAAATAGTTTTTTTCTGGTGCATAATATGACCCCCGCAGACGCCTAGTTTAGGAGTTATAGCCATTTTAGTGTTTTGAAATAGTTTTTTCTGGTGCATAATATGACCCCCGCAGACGCCTAGCTTAGGAGTTATGGCCATTTTAGTGTTTTGAAATAGTTTTTTCTGGTGCATAATATGACCCCCGCAGACGCCTAGTTTAAGAGTTATAGCCATTTTAGTGTTTTGAAATAGTTTTTTCTGGTGCATAATATGACCCCCGCAGACGCCTAGCTTAGGAGTTATGGCCATTTTAGTGTTTTGAAATAGTTTTTTCTGGTGCATAATATGACCCCCGCAGACGCCTAGTTTAGGAGTTATAGCCATTTTAGTGTTTTGAAATAGTTTTTTCTGGTGCATAATATGACCCCCGCAGACGCCTAGTTTAGGAGTTATGGCCATTTTAGTGTTTTGAAATAGTTTTTTTCTGGTGCATAATATGACCCCCGCAGACGCCTAGTTTAGGAGTTATAGCCATTTTAGTGTTTTGAAATAGTTTTTTCTGGTGCATAATATGACCCCCGCAGACGCCTAGTTTAGGAGTTATGGCCATTTTAGTGTTTTGAAATAGTTTTTTCTGGTGCATAATATGACCCCCGCAGACGCCTAGTTTAGGAGTTATAGCCATTTTAGTGTTTTGAAATAGTTTTTTCTGGTGCATAATATGACCCCCGCAGACGCCTAGTTTAGGAGTTATAGCCATTTTAGTGTTTTGAAATAGTTTTTTTCTGGTGCATAATATGACCCCCGCAGATGCCTAGTTTAGGAGTTGTGGCCATTTTAGTGTTTTGAAATAGTTTTTTCTGGTGCATAATATGACCCCCGCAGACGCCTAGTTTAGGAGTTATGGCCATTTTAGTGTTTTGAAATAGTTTTTTCTGGTGCATAATATGACCCCCGCAGACGCCTAGTTTAGGAGTTATAGCCATTTTAGTGTTTTGAAATAGTTTTTTCTGGTGCATAATATGACCCCCGCAGACGCCTAGTTTAGGAGTTATGGCCATTTTTGTGTTTTGAAATAGTTTTTTCTGGTGCATAATATGACCCCCGCAGACGCCTAGTTTAGGAGTTATGGCAATTTTAGTGTTTTGAAATAGTTTTTTCTGGTGCATAATATGACCCCCGCAGACGCCTAGTTTAGGAGTTATGACCATTTTAGTGTTTTGAAATAGTTTTTTTCTGGTGCATAATATGACCCCCGCAGACGCCTAGTTTAGGAGTTATAGCCATTTTAGTGTTTTGAAATAGTTTTTTTCTGGTGCATAATATGACCCCCGCAGACGCCTAGTTTAGGAGTTATGGCCATTTTAGTGTTTTGAAATAGTTTTTTTCTGGTGCATAATATGACCCCCGCAGACGCCTAGTTTAGGAGTTATGGCCATTTTAGTGTTTTGAAATAGTTTTTTTCTGGTGCATAATATGACCCCCGCAGACGCCTAGTTTAGGAGTTATGGCCATTTTAGTGTTTTGAAATAGTTTTTTCTGGTGCATAATATGACCCCCGCAGACGCCTAGTTTAGGAGTTATGGCCATTTTAGTGTTTTGAAATAGTTTTTTCTGGTGCATAATATGACCCCCGCAGACGCCTAGTTTAGGAGTTATGACCATTTTAGTGTTTTGAAATAGTTTTTTTCTGGTGCATAATATGACCCCCGCAGACGCCTAGTTTAGGAGTTATAGCCATTTTAGTGTTTTGAAATAGTTTTTTCTGGTGCATAATATGACCCCCGCAGACGCCTAGTTTAGGAGTTATGGCCATTTTAGTGTTTTGAAATAGTTTTTTCTGGTGCAAAATATGACCCCCGCAGACGCCTAGTTTAGGAGTTATGGCCATTTTAGTGTTTTGAAATAGTTTTTTCTGGTGCATAATATGACCCCCGCAGACGCCTAGTTTAGGAGTTATGGCCATTTTAGTGTTTTGAAATAGTTTTTTCTGGTGCATAATATGACCCCCGCAGACGCCTAGTTTAGGAGTTATGACCATTTTAGTGTTTTGAAATAGTTTTTTTCTGGTGCATAATATGACCCCCGCAGACGCCTAGTTTAGGAGTTATGGCCATTTTAGTGTTTTGAAATAGTTTTTTCTGGTGCATAATATGACCCCCGCAGACGCCTAGTTTAAGAGTTATAGCCATTTTAGTGTTTTGAAATAGTTTTTTCTGGTGCATAATATGACCCCCGCAGACGCCTAGTTTAGGAGTTATGGCCATTTTAGTGTTTTGAAATAGTTTTTTCTGGTGCATAATATGACCCCCGCAGACGCCTAGTTTAGGAGTTATAGCCATTTTAGTGTTTTGAAATAGTTTTTTCTGGTGCATAATATGACCCCCGCAGACGCCTAGTTTAGGAGTTATAGCCATTTTAGTGTTTTGAAATAGTTTTTTTCTGGTGCATAATATGACCCCCGCAGACGCCTAGTTTAGGAGTTATGGCCATTTTAGTGTTTTGAAATAGTTTTTTCTGGTGCATAATATGACCCCCGCAGACGCCTAGTTTAGGAGTTATGGCCATTTTAGTGTTTTGAAATAGTTTTTTCTGGTGCATAATATGACCCCCGCAGACGCCTAGTTTAGGAGTTATAGCCATTTTAGTGTTTTGAAATAGTTTTTTCTGGTGCATAATATGACCCCCGCAGACGCCTAGTTTAGGAGTTATAGCCATTTTAGTGTTTTGAAATAGTTTTTTTCTGGTGCATAATATGACCCCCGCAGATGCCTAGTTTAGGAGTTATGGCCATTTTAGTGTTTTGAAATAGTTTTTTCTGGTGCATAATATGACCCCCGCAGACGCCTAGTTTAGGAGTTATGGCCATTTTAGTGTTTTGAAATAGTTTTTTTCTGGTGCATAATATGACCCCCGCAGACGCCTAGTTTAGGAGTTATAGCCATTTTAGTGTTTTGAAATAGTTTTTTCTGGTGCATAATATGACCCCCGCAGACGCCTAGTTTAGGAGTTATGGCCATTTTAGTGTTTTGAAATAGTTTTTTTCTGGTGCATAATATGACCCCCGCAGACGCCCAGTTTAGGAGTTATAGCCATTTTAGTGTTTTGAAATAGTTTTTTCTGGTGCATAATATGACCCCCGCAGACGCCTAGTTTAGGAGTTATGGCCATTTTAGTGTTTTGAAATAGTTTTTTCTGGTGCATAATATGACCCCCGCAGACGCCTAGTTTAGGAGTTATGGCCATTTTAGTGTTTTGAAATAGTTTTTTCTGGTGCATAATATGACCCCCGCAGACGCCTAGTTTAGGAGTTATAGCCATTTTAGTGTTTTGAAATAGTTTTTTCTGGTGCATAATATGACCCCCGCAGACGCCTAGTTTAGGAGTTATGGCCATTTTAGTGTTTTGAAATAGTTTTTTCTGGTGCATAATATGACCCCCGCAGACGCCTAGTTTAGGAGTTATGGCCATTTTAGTGTTTTGAAATAGTTTTTTCTGGTGCATAATATGACCCCCGCAGACGCCTAGTTTAGGAGTTATGGCCATTTTAGTGTTTTGAAATAGTTTTTTTCTGGTGCATAATATGACCCCCGCAGACGCCTAGTTTAGGAGTTATGACCATTTTAGTGTTTTGAAATAGTTTTTTTCTTTTGCATAATATGACCCCCGCAGACGCCTAGTTTAGGAGTTATAGCCATTTTAGTGTTTTGAAATAGTTTTTTCTGGTGCATAATATGACCCCCGCAGACGCCTAGTTTAGGAGTTATGGCCATTTTAGTGTTTTGAAATAGTTTTTTCTGGTGCATAATATGACCCCCGCAGACGCCTAGTTTAGGAGTTATGGCCATTTTAGTGTTTTGAAATAGTTTTTTCTGGTGCATAATATGACCCCCGCAGACGCCTAGTTTAGGAGTTATGGCCATTTTAGTGTTTTGAAATAGTTTTTTCTGGTGCATAATATGACCCCCGCAGACGCCTAGTTTAGGAGTTATGACCATTTTAGTGTTTTGAAATAGTTTTTTTCTGGTGCATAATATGACCCCCGCAGACGCCTAGTTTAGGAGTTATAGCCATTTTAGGGTTTTGAAATAGTTTTTTCTGGTGCATAATATGACCCCCGCAGACGCCTAGTTTAGGAGTTATGGCCATTTTAGTGTTTTGAAATAGTTTTTTCTGGTGCATAATATGACCCCCGCAGACGCCTAGTTTAGGAGTTATGGCCATTTTAGTGTTTTGAAATAGTTTTTTTCTGGTGCATAATATGACCCCCGCAGACGCCTGGTTTAGGAGTTATGGCCATTTTAGTGTTTTGAAATAGTTTTTTCTGGTGCATAATATGACCCCCGCAGACGCCTAGTTTAGGAGTTATAGCCATTTTAGTGTTTTGAAATAGTTTTTTCTGGTGCATAATATGACCCCCGCAGACGCCTAGTTTAGGAGTTATGGCCATTTTAGTGTTTTGAAATAGTTTTTTTCTGGTGCATAATATGACCCCCGCAGACTCCTAGTTTAGGAGTTATGGCCATTTTAGTGTTTTGAAATAGTTTTTTCTGGTGCATAATATGACCCCCACAGACGCCTAGTTTAGGAGTTATGGCCATTTTAGTGTTTTGAAATAGTTTTTTGTGGTGCATAATATGACCCCCGCAGACGCCTAGTTTAGGAGTTATAGCCATTTTAGTGTTTTGAAATAATTTTTTCTGGTGCATAATATGACCCCCGCAGACGCCTAGTTTAGGAGTAATGGCCATTTTAGTGTTTTGAAATAGTTTTTTCTGGTGCATAATATGACCCCCGCAGACGCCTAGTTTAGGAGTAATGGCCATTTTAGTGTTTTGAAATAGTTTTTTCTGGTGCATAATATGACCCCCGCAGACTCCTAGTTTAGGAGTTATGGCCATTTTAGTGTTTTGAAATAGTTTTTTCTGGTGCATAATATGACCCCCGCAGACTCCTAGTTTAGGAGTTATGGCCATTTTAGTGTTTTGAAATAGTTTCTTCTGGTGCATAATATGACCCCCGCAGACGCCTAGTTTAGGAGTTATGGCCATTTTAGTGTTTTGAAATAGTTTTTTTCTGGTGCATAATATGACCCCCGCAGACGCCTAGTTTAGGAGTTATAGCCATTTTAGTGTTTTGAAATAGTTTTTTCTGGTGCATAATATGACCCCCGCAGACGCCTAGTTTAGGAGTTATGGCCATTTTAGTGTTTTGAAATAGTTTTTTCTGGTGCATAATATGACCCCCGCAGACGCCTAGTTTAGGAGTTATAGCCATTTTAGTGTTTTGAAATAGTTTTTTTCTGGTGCATAATATGACCCCCGCAGACGCCTAGTTTAGGAGTTATGGCCATTTTAGTGTTTTGAAATAGTTTTTTCTGGTGCATAATATGACCCCCGCAGACGCCTAGTTTAGGAGTTATAGCCATTTTAGTGTTTTGAAATAGTTTTTTTCTGGTGCATAATATGACCCCCGCAGACGCCTAGTTTAGGAGTTATGGCCATTTTAGTGTTTTGAAATAGTTTTTTCTGGTGCATAATATGACCCCCGCAGACGCCTAGTTTAGGAGTTATGGCCATTTTAGTGTTTTGAAATAGTTTTTTCTGGTGCATAATATGACCCCCGCAGACGCCTAGTTTAGGAGTTATGGCCATTTTAGTGTTTTGAAATAGTTTTTTCTGGTACATAATATGACCCCCGCAGACGCCTAGTTTAGGAGTTATGGCCATTTTAGTGTTTTGAAATAGTTTTTTCTGGTGCATAATATGACCCCCGCAGACGCCTAGTTTAGGAGTTATGACCATTTTAGTGTTTTGAAATAGTTTTTTTCTGGTGCATAATATGACCCCCGCAGACGCCTAGTTTAGGAGTTATAGCCATTTTAGTGTTTTGAAATAGTTTTTTCTGGTGCATAATATGACCCCCGCAGACGCCTAGTTTAGGAGTTATGGCCATTTTAGTGTTTTGAAATAGTTTTTTCTGGTGCATAATATGACCCCCGCAGACGCCTAGTTTAGGAGTTATGGCCATTTTAGTGTTTTGAAATAGTTTTTTTCTGGTGCATAATATGACCCCCGCAGACGCCTGGTTTAGGAGTTATGGCCATTTTAGTGTTTTGAAATAGTTTTTTCTGGTGCATAATATGACCCCCGCAGACGCCTAGTTTAGGAGTTATAGCCATTTTAGTGTTTTGAAATAGTTTTTTCTGGTGCATAATATGACCCCCGCAGACGCCTAGTTTAGGAGTTATGGCCATTTTAGTGTTTTGAAATAGTTTTTTTCTGGTGCATAATATGACCCCCGCAGACTCCTAGTTTAGGAGTTATGGCCATTTTAGTGTTTTGAAATAGTTTTTTCTGGTGCATAATATGACCCCCACAGACGCCTAGTTTAGGAGTTATGGCCATTTTAGTGTTTTGAAATAGTTTTTTGTGGTGCATAATATGACCCCCGCAGACGCCTAGTTTAGGAGTTATAGCCATTTTAGTGTTTTGAAATAATTTTTTCTGGTGCATAATATGACCCCCGCAGACGCCTAGTTTAGGAGTAATGGCCATTTTAGTGTTTTGAAATAGTTTTTTCTGGTGCATAATATGACCCCCGCAGACGCCTAGTTTAGGAGTAATGGCCATTTTAGTGTTTTGAAATAGTTTTTTCTGGTGCATAATATGACCCCCGCAGACTCCTAGTTTAAGAGTTATGGCCATTTTAGTGTTTTGAAATAGTTTTTTCTGGTGCATAATATGACCCCCGCAGACTCCTAGTTTAGGAGTTATGGCCATTTTAGTGTTTTGAAATAGTTTCTTCTGGTGCATAATATGACCCCCGCAGACGCCTCGTTTAGGAGTTATGGCCATTTTAGTGTTTTGAAATAGTTTTTTTCTGGTGCATAATATGACCCCCGCAGACGCCTAGTTTAGGAGTTATAGCCATTTTAGTGTTTTGAAATAGTTTTTTCTGGTGCATAATATGATCCCCGCAGACGCCTAGTTTAGGAGTTATGGCCATTTTAGTGTTTTGAAATAGTTTTTTCTGGTGCATAATATGACCCCCGCAGACGCCTAGTTTAGGAGTTATGGCCATTTTAGTGTTTTGAAATAGTTTTTTTCTGGTGCATAATATGACCCCCGCAGACGCCTGGTTTAGGAGTTATGGCCATTTTAGTGTTTTGAAATAGTTTTTTCTGGTGCATAATATGACCCCCGCAGACGCCTAGTTTAGGAGTTATGGCCATTTTAGTGTTTTGAAATAGTTTTTTCTGGTGCATAATATGACCCCCGCAGACGCCTAGTTTAGGAGTTATGGCCATTTTAGTGTTTTGAAATAGTTTTTTCTGGTGCATAATATGACCCCCGCAGACGCCTAGTTTAGGAGTTATGGCCATTTTAGTGTTTTGAAATAGTTTTTTTCTGGTGCATAATATGACCCCCGCAGACTCCTAGTTTAGGAGTTATAGCCATTTTAGTGTTTTGAAATAGTTTTTTCTGGTGCATAATATGACCCCCGCAGACGCCTAGTTTAGGAGTTATGGCCATTTTAGTGTTTTGAAATAGTTTTTTCTGGTGCATAATATGACCCCCACAGACGCCTAGTTTAGGAGTTATGGCCATTTTAGTGTTTTGAAATAGTTTTTTGTGGTGCATAATATGACCCCCGCAGACGCCTAGTTTAGGAGTTATGGCCATTTTAGTGTTTTGAAATAGTTTTTTTCTGGTGCATAAAATGACCCCCGCAGACGCCTAGTTTAGGAGTTATGGCCATTTTAGTGTTTTGAAATAGTTTCTTCTGGTGCATAATATGACCCCCGCAGACGCCTAGTTTAGGAGTTATGGCCATTTTAGTGTTTTGAAATAGTTTTTTCTGGTGCATAATATGACCCCCGCAGACGCCTAGTTTAGGAGTAATGGCCATTTTAGTGTTTTGAAATAGTTTTTTCTGGTGCATAATATGACCCCCACAGACGCCTAGTTTAGGAGTTATGGCCATTTTAGTGTTTTGAAATAGTTTTTTGTGGTGCATAATATGACCCCCGCAGACTCCTAGTTTAGGAGTTATGGCCATTTTAGTGTTTTGAAATAGTTTTTTCTGGTGCATAATATGACCCCCGCAGACGCCTAGTTTAGGAGTTATGGCCATTTTAGTGTTTTGAAATAGTTTTTTCTGGTGCATAATATGACCCCCGCAGACGCCTAGTTTAGGAGTAATGGCCATTTTAGTGTTTTGAAATAGTTTTTTCTGGTGCATAATATGACCCCCGCAGACGCCTAGTTAAGGAGTTATGGCCATTTTAGTGTTTTGAAATAGTTTTTTCTGGTGCATAATATGACCCCCGCAGACGCCTAGTTTAGAAGTAATGGCCATTTTAGTGTTTTGAAATAGTTTTTTCTGGTGCATAATATGACCCCCGCAGACGCCTAGTTTAGGAGTAATGGCCATTTTAGTGTTTTGAAATAGTTTTTTCTGGTGCATAATATGACCCCCGCAGACTCCTAGTTTAGGAGTTATGGCCATTTTAGTGTTTTGAAATAGTTTCTTCTGGTGCATAATATGACCCCCGCAGACGCCTAGTTTAGGAGTTATGGCCATTTTAGTGTTTTGAAATAGTTTTTTCTGGTGCATAATATGACCCCCGCAGACGCCTAGTTTAGGAGTAATGGCCATTTTAGTGTTTTGAAATAGTTTTTTCTGGTGCATAATATGACCCCCACAGACGCCTAGTTTAGGAGTTATGGCCATTTTAGTGTTTTGAAATAGTTTTTTGTGGTGCATAATATGACCCCCGCAGACTCCTAGTTTAGGAGTTATGGCCATTTTAGTGTTTTGAAATAGTTTTTTCTGGTGCATAATATGACCCCCGCAGACGCCTAGTTTAGGAGTTATGGCCATTTTAGTGTTTTGAAATAGTTTTTTCTGGTGCATAATATGACCCCCGCAGACGCCTAGTTTAGGAGTAATGGCCATTTTAGTGTTTTGAAATAGTTTTTTCTGGTGCATAATATGACCCCCGCAGACGCCTAGTTTAGGAGTTATGGCCATTTTAGTGTTTTGAAATAGTTTTTTTCTGGTGCATAAAATGACCCCCGCAGACGCCTAGTTTAGGAGTTATAGCCATTTTAGTGTTTTGAAATAGTTTTTTCTGGTGCATAATATGACCCCCGCAGACTCCTAGTTTAGGAGTTATGGCCATTTTAGTGTTTTGAAATAGTTTTTTCTGGTGCATAATATGAACCCCGCAGACTCCTAGTTTAGGAGTTATGGCCATTTTAGTGTTTTGAAATAGTTTCTTCTGGTGCATAATATGACCCCCGCAGACGCCTAGTTTAGGAGTTATGGCCATTTTAGTGTTTTGAAATAGTTTTTTCTGGTGCATAATATGACCCCCGCAGACGCCTAGTTTAGGAGTAATGGCCATTTTAGTGTTTTGAAATAGTTTTTTCTGGTGCATAATATGACCCCCGCAGACGCCTAGTTTAGGAGTTATGGCCATTTTAGTGTTTTGAAATAGTTTTTTTCTGGTGCATAATATGACCCCCGCAGACTCCTAGTTTAGGAGTTATGGCCATTTTAGTGTTTTGAAATAGTTTTTTCTGGTGCATAATATGACCCCAGCAGACGCCTAGTTTAGGAGTTATGGCCATTTTAGTGTTGTGAAATAGTTTTTTCTGGTGCATAATATGACCCCCGCAGACGCCTAGTTTAGGAGTTATGGCCATTTTAGTGTTTTGAAATAGTTTTTTCTGGTGCATAATATGACCCCCGCAGACGCCTAGTTTAGGAGTTATGGCCATTTTAGTGTTTTGAAATAGTTTTTTCTGGTGCATAATATGACCCCCGCAGACGCCTAGTTTAGGAGTTATGGCCATTTTAGTGTTTTGAAATAGTTTTTTTCTGGTGCATAAAATGACCCCCGCAGACGCCTAGTTTAGGAGTTATAGCCATTTTAGTGTTTTGAAATAGTTTTTTCTGGTGCATAATATGACCCCCGCAGACTCCTAGTTTAGGAGTTATGGCCATTTTAGTGTTTTGAAATAGTTTTTTCTGGTGCATAATATGAACCCCGCAGACTCCTAGTTTAGGAGTTATGGCCATTTTAGTGTTTTGAAATAGTTTCTTCTGGTGCATAATATGACCCCCGCAGACGCCTAGTTTAGGAGTTATGGCCATTTTAGTGTTTTGAAATAGTTTTTTCTGGTGCATAATATGACCCCCGCAGACGCCTAGTTTAGGAGTTATAGCCATTTTAGTGTTTTGAAATAGTTTTTTCTGGTGCATAATATGACCCCCGCAGACGCCTAGTTTAGGAGTTATGGCCATTTTAGTGTTTTGAAATAGTTTTTTTCTGGTGCATAATATGACCCCCGCAGACTCCTAGTTTAGGAGTTATGGCCATTTTAGTGTTTTGAAATAGTTTTTTCTGGTGCATAATATGACCCCCGCAGACTCCTAGTTTAGGAGTTATGGCCATTTTAGTGTTGTGAAATAGTTTTTTCTGGTGCATAATATGACCCCCGCAGACGCCTAGTTTAGGAGTTATGGCCATTTTAGTGTTTTGAAATAGTTTTTTCTGGTGCATAATATGACCCCCGCAGATGCCTAGTTTACGAGTTATGGCCATTTTAGTGTTTTGAAATAGTTTTTTCTGGTGCATAATATGACCCCCGCAGACGCCTAGTTTAGGAGTTATAGCCATTTTAGTGTTTTGAAATAGTTTTTTCTGGTGCATAATATGACCCCCGCAGACGCCTAGTTTAGGAGTTATAGCCATTTTAGTGTTTTGAAATAGTTTTTTCTGGTGCATAATATGACCCCCGCAGACGCCTAGTTTAGGAGTTATGGCCATTTTAGTGTTTTGAAATAGTTTTTTCTGGTGCATAATATGACCCCCGCAGACGCCTAGTTTAGGAGTTATGGCCATTTTAGTGTTTTGAAATAGTTTTTTCTGGTGCATAATATGACCCCCGCAGACGCCTAGTTTAGGAGTTATGGCCATTTTAGTGTTTTGAAATAGTTTTTTTCTGGTGCATAATATGACCCCCGCAGACGCCTAGTTTAGGAGTTATGGCCATTTTAGTGTTTTGAAATAGTTTTTTCTGGTGCATAATATGACCCCCGCAGACGCCTAGTTTAGGAGTTATAGCCATTTTAGTGTTTTGAAATAGTTTTTTCTGGTGCATAATATGACCCCCGCAGACTCCTAGTTTAGGAGTTATGGCCATTTTAGTGTTTTCAAATAGTTTTTTCTGGTGCATAATATGACCCCCGCAGACGCCTAGTTTAGGAGTTATGGCCATTTTAGTGTTGTGAAATAGTTTTTTTCTGGTGCATAATATGACCCCCGCAGACGCCTAGTTTAGGAGTTATGGCCATTTTAGTGTTTTGAAATAGTTTTTTCTGGTGCATAATATGACCCCCGCAGACGCCTAGTTTAGGAGTTATGGCCATTTTAGAGTTTTGAAATAGTTTTTTCTGGTGCATAATATGACCCCCGCAGACGCCTAGTTTAGGAGTTATAGCCATTTTAGTGTTTTGAAATAGTTTTTTTCTGGTGCATAATATGACCCCCGCAGACGCCTAGTTTAGGAGTTATGGCCATTTTAGTGTTTTGAAATAGTTTTTTCTGGTGCATAATATGACCCCCGCAGACGCCTAGTTTAGGAGTTATGGCCATTTTAGTGTTTTGAAATAGTTTTTTCTGGTGCATAATATGACCCCCGCAGACGCCTAGTTTAGGAGTTATGGCCATTTTAGTGTTTTGAAATAGTTTTTTCTGGTGCATAATATGACCCCCGCAGACGCCTAGTTTAGGAGTTATGGCCATTTTAGTGTTTTGAAATAGTTTTTTTCTGGTGCATAATATGACCCCCGCAGACGCCTAGTTTAGAAGTTATAGCCATTTTAGTGTTTTGAAATAGTTTTTTTCTGGTGCGTAATATGACCCCCGCAGACGCCTAGTTTAGGAGTTATAGCCATTTTAGTGTTTTGAAATAGTTTTTTTCTGGTGCATAATATGACCCCCGCAGACGCCTAGTTTAGGAGTTATAGCCATTTTAGTGTTTTGAAATAGTTTTTTTCTGGTGCATAATATGACCCCCGCAGACGCCTAGTTTAGGAGTTATGGCCATTTTAGTGTTTTGAAATAGTTTTTTTTCTGGTGCATAATATGACCCCCGCAGACGCCTAGTTTAGGAGTTATAGCCATTTTAGTGTTTTGAAATAGTTTTTTCTGGTGCATAATATGACCCCCGCAGATCCGTAGTTCAGGAGTCATGGCCATTTTAGTGTTTTGAAATAGTTTTTTCTGGTGCATAATATGACCCCCGCAGACGCCTAGTTTAGGAGTTATAGCCATTTTAGTGTTTTGAAATAGTTTTTTTCTGGTGCATAATATGACCCCCGCAGACGCCTAGTTTAGGAGTTATGGCCATTTTAGTGTTTTGAAATAGTTTTTTTCTGGTGCATAATATGACCCCCGCAGACGCCTAGTTTAGGAGTTATGGCCATTTTAGTGTTTTGAAATAGTTTTTTCTGGTGCGTAATATGACCCCCGCAGACGCCTAGTTTAGGAGTTATGGCCATTTTAGTGTTTTGAAATAGTTTTTTTCTGGTGCATAATATGACCCCCGCTGACGCCTAGTTTAGGAGTTATGGCCATTTTAGTGTTTTGAAATAGTTTTTTCTGGTGCATAATATGACCCCCGCAGACGCCTAGTTTAGGAGTTATAGCCATTTTAGTGTTTTGAAATAGTTTTTTTCTGGTGCATAATATGACCCCCGCAGACGCCTAGTTTAGGAGTTATGGCCATTTTAGTGTTTTGAAATAGTTTTTTCTGGTGCATAATATGACCCCCGCAGACGCCTAGTTTAGGAGTTATAGCCATTTTAGTGTTTTGAAATAGTTTTTTTCTGGTGCATAATATGACCCCCGCAGACGCCTAGTTTAGGAGTTATAGCCATTTTAGTGTTTTGAAATAGTTTTTTTCTGGTGCATAATATGACCCCCGCAGACGCCTAGTTTAGGAGTTATGGCCATTTTAGTGTTTTGAAATAGTTTTTTCTGGTGCATAATATGACCCCCGCAGACGCCTAGTTTAGGAGTTATGGCCATTTTAGTGTTTTGAAATAGTTTTTTTCTGGTGCATAATATGACCCCCGCAGACGCCTAGTTTAGGAGTTATAGCCATTTTAGTGTTTTGAAATAGTTTTTTCTGGTGCATAATATGACCCCCGCAGACGATTAGTTTAGGAGTTATAGCCATTTTAGTGTTTTGAAATAGTTTTTTCTGGTGCATAATATGACCCCCGCAGACGCCTAGTTTAGGAGTTATAGCCATTTTAGTGTTTTGAAATAGTTTTTTCTGGTGCATAATATGACCCCCGCAGACTCCTAGTTTAGGAGTTATGGCCATTTTAGTGTTTTGAAATAGTTTTTTCTGGTGCATAATATGACCCCCGCAGACGCCTAGTTTAGGAGTTATAGCCATTTTAGTGTTTTGAAATAGTTTTTTCTGGTGCATAATATGACCCCCGCAGACTCCTAGTTTAGGAGTTATAGCCATTTTAGTGTTTTGAAATAGTTTTTTTCTGGTGCATAATATGACCCCCGCAGACGCCTAGTTTAGGAGTTATGGCCATTTTAGTGTTTTGAAATAGTTTTTTCTGGTGCATAATATGACCCCCGCAGACGCCTAGTTTAGGAGTTATAGCCATTTTAGTGTTTTGAAATAGTTTTTTCTGGTGCATAATATGACCCCCGCAGACTCCTAGTTTAGGAGTTATGGCCATTTTAGTGTTTTGAAATAGTTTTTTCTGGTGCATAATATGACCCCCGCAGACGCCTAGTTTAGGAGTTATGGCCATTTTAGTGTTTTGAAATAGTTTTTTCTGGTGCATAATATGACCCCCGCAGACGCCTAGTTTAGGAGTTATGGCCATTTTAGTGTTTTGAAATAGTTTTTTCTGGTGCATAATATGACCCCCGCAGACGCCTAGTTTAGGAGTTATGGCCATTTTAGTGTTTTGAAATAGTTTTTTCTGGTGCATAACATGACCCCCGCAGACGCCTAGTTTAGGAGTTATGGCCATTTTAGTGTTTTGAAATAGTTTTTTCTGGTGCATAATATGACCCCCGCAGACGCCTAGTTTAGGAGTTATGGCCATTTTAGTGTTTTGAAATAGTTTTTTCTGGTGCATAATATGACCCCCGCAGACGCCTAGTTTAGGAGTTATGGCCATTTTAGTGTTTTGAAATAGTTTTTTCTGGTGCATAACATGACCCCCGCAGACGCCTAGTTTAGGAGTTATGGCCATTTTAGTGTTTTGAAATAGTTTTTTCTGGTGCATAATATGACCCCCGCAGACGCTTAGTTTAGGAGATATGGCCATTTTAGTGTTTTGAAATAGTTTTTTCTGGTGCATAATATGACCCCCGCAGACGCCTAGTTTAGAAGTTATAGCCATTTTAGTGTTTTGAAATAGTTTTTTTCTGGTGCGTAATATGACCCCCGCAGACGCCTAGTTTAGGAGTTATAGCCATTTTAGTGTTTTGAAATAGTTTTTTTCTGGTGCATAATATGACCCCCGCAGACGCCTAGTTTAGGAGTTATGGCCATTTTAGTGTTTTGAAATAGTTTTTTTCTGGTGCATAATATGACCCCCGCAGACGCCTAGTTTAGGAGTTATAGCCATTTTAGTGTTTTGAAATAGTTTTTTCTGGTGCATAATATGACCCCCGCAGACCCGTAGTTCAGGAGTCATGGCCATTTTAGTGTTTTGAAATAGTTTTTTCTGGTGCATAATATGACCCCCGCAGACGCCTAGTTTAGGAGTTATAGCCATTTTAGTGTTTTGAAATAGTTTTTTCTGGTGCATAATATGACCCCCGCAGACGCCTAGTTTAGGAGTTATGGCCATTTTAGTGTTTTGAAATAGTTTTTTTCTGGTGCATAATATGACCCCCGCAGACGCCTAGTTTAGGAGTTATGGCCATTTTAGTGTTTTGAAATAGTTTTTTCTGGTGCATAATATGACCCCCGCAGACGATTAGTTTAGGAGTTATAGCCATTTTAGTGTTTTGAAATAGTTTTTTCTGGTGCATAATATGACCCCCGCAGACGCCTAGTTTAGGAGTTATGGCCATTTTAGTGTTTTGAAATAGTTTTTTTCTGGTGCATAATATGACCCCCGCAGACGCCTAGTTTAGGAGTTATGGCCATTTTAGTGTTTTGAAATAGTTTTTTTCTGGTGCATAATATGACCCCCGCAGACGCCTAGTTTAGAAGTTATAGCCATTTTAGTGTTTTGAAATAGTTTTTTTCTGGTGCGTAATATGACCCCCGCAGACGCCTAGTTTAGGAGTTATAGCCATTTTAGTGTTTTGAAATAGTTTTTTTCTGGTGCATAATATGACCCCCGCAGACGCCTAGTTTAGGAGTTATGGCCATTTTAGTGTTTTGAAATAGTTTTTTTCTGGTGCATAATATGACCCCCGCAGACGCCTAGTTTAGGAGTTATAGCCATTTTAGTGTTTTGAAATAGTTTTTTCTGGTGCATAATATGACCCCCGCAGACGCCTAGTTTAGGAGTTATGGCCATTTTAGTGTTTTGAAATAGTTTTTTCTGGTGCATAATATGACCCCCGCAGACGCCTAGTTTAGGAGTTATGGCCATTTTAGTGTTTTGAAATAGTTTTTTCTGGTGCATAATATGACCCCCGCAGACGCTTAGTTTAGGAGTTATGGCCATTTTAGTGTTTTGAAATAGTTTTTTTCTGGTGCATAATATGACCCCCGCAGACGCCTAGTTTAGGAGTTATAGCCATTTTAGTGTTTTGAAATAGTTTTTTCTGGTGCATAATATGACCCCCGCAGACGATTAGTTTAGGAGTTATAGCCATTTTAGTGTTTTGAAATAGTTTTTTCTGGTGCATAATATGACCCCCGCAGACGCCTAGTTTAGGAGTTATGGCCATTTTAGTGTTTTGAAATAGTTTCTTCTGGTGCATAATATGACCCCCGCAGACGCCTAGTTTAGGAGTTATAGCCATTTTAGTGTTTTGAAATAGTTTTTTCTGGTGCATAATATGACCCCCGCAGACGCCTAGTTTAGGAGTTATGGCCATTTTAGTGTTTTGAAATAGTTTTTTCTGGTGCATAATATGACCCCCGCAGACGCCTAGTTTAGGAGTTATAGCCATTTTAGTGTTTTGAAATAGTTTTTTCTGGTGCATAATATGACCCCCGCAGACGCCTAGTTTAGGAGTTATGGCCATTTTAGTGTTTTGAAATAGTTTTTTCTGGTGCATAATATGACCCCCGCAGACGCCTAGTTTAGGAGTTATGGCCATTTTAGTGTTTTGAAATAGTTTTTTCTGGTGCATAATATGACCCCCGCAGACGCCTAGTTTAGGAGTTATGGCCATTTTAGTGTTTTGAAATAGTTTTTTCTGGTGCATAATATGACCCCCGCAGACGCCTAGTTTAGGAGTTATGGCCATTTTAGTGTTTTGAAATAGTTTTTTTCTGGTGCATAATATGACCCCCGCAGACGCCTAGTTTAGGAGTTATGGCCATTTTAGTGTTTTGAAATAGTTTTTTTCGGGTGCATAATATGACCCCCGCAGACGCCTAGTTTAGGAGTTATGGCCATTTTAGTGTTTTGAAATAGTTTTTTCTGGTGCATAATATGACCCCCGCAGACGCCTAGTTTAGTGTTTTGGCCATTTTAGTGTTTTGAAATAGTTTTTTTCTGGTGCATAATATGACCCCCGCAGACGCCTAGTTTAGGAGTTATGGCCATTTTAGTGTTTTGAAATAGTTTTTTTCTGGTGCATAATATGACCCCCGCAGACGCCTAGTTTAGGAGTTATGGCCATTTTAGTGTTTTGAAATAGTTTTTTCTGGTGCATAATATGACCCCCGCAGACGCCTAGTTTAGGAGTTATGGCCATTTTAGTGTTTTGAAATAGTTTTTTCTGTTGCCTAGTTTAGGAGTTATAGCCATTTTAGTGTTTTGAAATAGTTTTTTTCTGGTGCCTAATATGACCCCCGCAGACGCCTAGTTTAGGAGTTATGGCCATTTTAGTGTTTTGAAATAGTTTTTTCTGTTGCCTAGTTTAGGAGTTATAGCCATTTTAGTGTTTTGAAATAGTTTTTTTCTGGTGCATAATATGACCCCCGCAGACGCCTAGTTTAGGAGTTATGGCCATTTTAGTGTTTTGAAATAGTTTTTTTCTGGTGCCTAATATGACCCCCGCAGACGCCTAGTTTAGGATTTTTGGCCATTTTAGTGTTTTGAAATAGTTTTTTCTGGTGCATAATATGACCCCCGCAGACGCCTAGTTTAGGAGTTATTGCCATTTTAGTGTTTTTAAATAGTTTTTTTCTGGTGCATAATATGACACCCGCAGACGCCTAGTTTAGGAGTTATGGCCATTTTAGTGTTTTGAAATAGTTTTTTCTGGTGCATAATATGACCCCCGCAGACGCCTAGTTTAGGAGTTATAGCCGTTTTAGTGTTTTGAAATAGTTTTTTTCTGGTGCATAATACGACCCCCGCAGACGCCTAGTTTAGGAGTTATGGCCATTTTAGTGTTTTGAAATAGTTTTTTCTGGTGCATAATATGACCCCCGCAGACGCCTAGTTTAGGAGTTATAGCCATTTTAGTGTTTTGAAATAGTTTTTTTCTGGTGCCTAATATGACCCCCGCAGACGCCTAGTTAAGGAGTTATGGCCATTTTAGTGTTTAGAAATAGTTTTTTCTGTTGCCTAGTTTAGGAGTTATAGCCATTTTAGTGTTTTGAAATAGTTTTTTTCTGGTGCATAATATGACCCCCGCAGACGCCTAGTTTAGGAGTTATAGCCATTTTAGTGTTTTGAAATAGTTTTTTTCTGGTGCCTAATATGACCCCCGCAGACGCCTAGTTTAGGAGCTATGGCCATTTTAGTGTTTTGAAATAGTTTTTTCTGGTGCATAATATGACCCCCGCAGACGCCTAGTTTAGGAGTTATAGCCATTTTAGTGTTTTGAAATAGTTTTTTTCTGGTGCCTAATATGACCCCCGCAGACGCCTAGTTTAGGAGTTATGGCCATTTTAGTGTTTTGAAATAGTTTTTTCTGGTGCATAATATGACCCCCGCAGACGCCTAGTTTAGGAGTTATTGCCATTTTAGTGTTTTTAAATAGTTTTTTTCTGGTGCATAATATGACACCCGCAGACGCCTAGTTTAGGAGTTATGGCCATTTTAGTGTTTTGAAATAGTTTTTTTCTGGTGCATAATATGACCCCCGCAGACGCCTAGTTTAGGAGTTATAGCCATTTTAGTGTTTTGAAATAGTTTTTTTCTGGTGCCTAATATGACCCCCGCAGACGCCTAGTTTAGGAGTTATGGCCATTTTAGTGTTTTGAAATAGTTTTTTCTGGTGCATAATATGACCCCCGCAGACGCCTAGTTTAGGAGTTATAGCCATTTTAGTGTTTTGAAATAGTTTTTTTCTGGTGCATAATATGACCCCCGCAGACGCCTAGTTTAGGAGTTATGGCCATTTTAGTGTTTTGAAATAGTTTTTTCTGGTGCATAATATGACCCCCGCAGACGCCTAGTTTAGGAGTTATAGCCATTTTAGTGTTTTGAAATAGTTTTTTTCTGGTGCCTAATATGACCCCCGCAGACGCCTAGTTTAGGAGTTATGGCCATTTTAGTGTTTTGAAATAGTTTTTTCTGTTGCATAATATGACCCCCGCAGACGCCTAGTTTAGGAGTTATAGCCGTTTTAGTGTTTTGAAATAGTTTTTTTCTGGTGCATAATACGACCCCCGCAGACGCCTAGTTTAGGAGTTATGGCCATTTTAGTGTTTTGAAATAGTTTTTTCTGGTGCATAATATGACCCCCGCAGACGCCTAGTTTAGGAGTTATGGCCATTTTAGTGTTTTGAAATAGTTTTTTCTGGTGCATAATATGACCCCCGCAGACGCCTAGTTTAGGAGTTATAGCCATTTTAGTGTTTTGAAATAGTTTTTTTCTGTTGCCTAATATGACCCCCGCAGACGCCTAGTTTAGGAGTTATGGCCATTTTAGTGTTTTGAAATAGTTTTTTCTGTTGCCTAGTTTAGGAGTTATAGCCATTTTAGTGTTTTGAAATAGTTTTTTTCTGGTGCCTAATATGACCCCCGCAGACGCCTAGTTTAGGAGTTATGGCCATTTTAGTGTTTTGAAATAGTTTTTTCTGGTGCATAATATGACCCCCGCAGACGCCTAGTTTAGGAGTTATGGCCATTTTAGTGTTTTGAAATAGTTTTTTCTGGTGCATAATATGACCCCCGCAGACGCCTAGTTTAGGAGTTATGGCCATTTTAGTGTTTTGAAATAGTTTTTTCAGGTGCATAATATGACCCCCGCAGACGCCTAGTTTAGGAGTTATGGCCATTTTAGTGTTTTGAAATAGTTTTTTCTGGTGCATAATATGACCCCCGCAGACGCCTAGTTTAGGAGTTATGGCCATTTTAGTGTTTTGAAATAGTTTTTTTCTGGTGCATAATATGACCCCCGCAGACGCCTAGGTTAGGAGTTATAGCCATTTTAGTGTTTTGAAATAGTTTTTTCTGGTGCATAATATGACCCCCGCAGACGCCTAGTTTAGGAGTTATGGCCATTTTAGTGTTTTGAAATAGTTTTTTCTGTTGCATAATATGACCCCCGCAGACGCCTAGTTTAGGAGTTATAGCCGTTTTAGTGTTTTGAAATAGTTTTTTTCTGGTGCATAATATGACCCCCGCAGACGCCTAGTTTAGGAGTTATGGCCATTTTAGTGTTTTGAAATAGTTTTTTCTGGTGCATAATATGACCCCCGCAGACGCCTAGTTTAGGAGTTATAGCCATTTTAGTGTTTTGAAATAGTTTTTTCTGGTGCATAATATGACCCCCGCAGACTCCTAGTTTAGGAGTTATAGCCATTTTAGTGTTTTGAAATAGTTTTTTTCTGGTGCATAATATGACCCCCGCAGACGCCTAGTTTAGGAGTTATGGCCATTTTAGTGTTTTGAAATAGTTTTTTCTGGTGCATAATATGACCCCCGCAGACGCCTAGTTTAGGAGTTATAGCCATTTTAGTGTTTTGAAATAGTTTTTTCTGGTGCATAATATGACCCCCGCAGACTCCTAGTTTAGGAGTTATGGCCATTTTAGTGTTTTGAAATAGTTTTTTCTGGTGCATAATATGACCCCCGCAGACGCCTAGTTTAGGAGTTATAGCCATTTTAGTGTTTTGAAATAGTTTTTTTCTGGTGCATAATATGACCCCCGCAGACGCCTAGTTTAGGAGTTATGGCCATTTTAGTGTTTTGAAATAGTTTTTTCTGGTGCATAATATGACCCCCGCAGACGCCTAGTTTAGGAGTTATAGCCATTTTAGTGTTTTGAAATAGTTTTTTCTGGTGCATAATATGACCCCCGCAGACTCCTAGTTTAGGAGTTATGGCCATTTTAGTGTTTTGAAATAGTTTTTTCTGGTGCATAATATGACCCCCGCAGACGCCTAGTTTAGGAGTTATAGCCATTTTAGTGTTTTGAAATAGTTTTTTTCTGGTGCATAATATGACCCCCGCAGACGCCTAGTTTAGGAGTTATGGCCATTTTAGTGTTTTGAAATAGTTTTTTCTGGTGCATAATATGACCCCCGCAGACGCCTAGTTTAGGAGTTATGGCCATTTTAGTGTTTTGAAATAGTTTTTTCTGGTGCATAATATGACCCCCGCAGACGCCTAGTTTAGGAGTTATGGCCATTTTAGTGTTTTGAAATAGTTTTTTCTGGTGCATAATATGACCCCCGCAGACGCCTAGTTTAGGAGTTATGGCCATTTTAGTGTTTTGAAATAGTTTTTTTCTGGTGCATAATATGACCCCCGCAGACGCCTAGTTTAGAAGTTATAGCCATTTTAGTGTTTTGAAATAGTTTTTTTCTGGTGCATAATATGACCCCCGCAGACGCCTAGTTTAGGAGTTATAGCCATTTTAGTGTTTTGAAATAGTTTTTTTCTGGTGCCTAATATGACCCCCGCAGACGCCTAGTTTAGGAGTTATAGCCATTTTAGTGTTTTGAAATAGTTTTTTTCTGGTGCCTAATATGACCCCCGCAGACGCCTAGTTTAGGAGTTATGGCCATTTTAGTGTTTTGAAATAGTTTTTTCTGTTGCCTAGTTTAGGAGTTATAGCCATTTTAGTGTTTTGAAATAGTTTTTTTCTGGTGCCTAATATTACCCCCGCAGACGCCTAGTTTAGGAGTTATAGCCATTTTAGTGTTTTGAAATAGTTTTTTTTTGGTGCCTAATATGACCCCCGCAGACGCCTAGTTTAGGAGTTATGGCCATTTTAGTGTTTTGAAATAGTTTTTTCTGTTGCCTAGTTTAGGAGTTATAGCCATTTTAGTGTTTTGAAATAGTTTTTTTCTGGTGCATAATATGACCCCCGCAGACGCCTAGGTTAGGAGTTATATCCATTTTAGTGTTTTGAAATAGTTTTTTCTGGTGCATAATATGACCCCCGCAGACGCCTAGTTTAGGAGTTATGGCCATTTTAGTGTTTTGAAATAGTTTTTTCTGTTGCATAATATGACCCCCGCAGACGCCTAGTTTAGGAGTTATAGCCGTTTTAGTGTTTTGAAATAGTTTTTTTCTGGTGCATAATATGACCCCCGCAGACGCCTAGTTTAGGAGTTATGGCCATTTTAGTGTTTTGAAATAGTTTTTTCTGGTGCATAATATGACCCCCGCAGACGCCTAGTTTAGGAGTTATAGCCATTTTAGTGTTTTGAAATAGTTTTTTCTGGTGCATAATATGACCCCCGCAGACTCCTAGTTTAGGAGTTATAGCCATTTTAGTGTTTTGAAATAGTTTTTTTCTGGTGCATAATATGACCCCCGCAGACGCCTAGTTTAGGAGTTATGGCCATTTTAGTGTTTTGAAATAGTTTTTTCTGGTGCATAATATGACCCCCGCAGACGCCTAGTTTAGGAGTTATAGCCATTTTAGTGTTTTGAAATAGTTTTTTCTGGTGCATAATATGACCCCCGCAGACTCCTAGTTTAGGAGTTATGGCCATTTTAGTGTTTTGAAATAGTTTTTTCTGGTGCATAATATGACCCCCGCAGACGCCTAGTTTAGGAGTTATAGCCATTTTAGTGTTTTGAAATAGTTTTTTTCTGGTGCATAATATGACCCCCGCAGACGCCTAGTTTAGGAGTTATGGCCATTTTAGTGTTTTGAAATAGTTTTTTCTGGTGCATAATATGACCCCCGCAGACGCCTAGTTTAGGAGTTATGGCCATTTTAGTGTTTTGAAATAGTTTTTTCTGGTGCATAATATGACCCCCGCAGACGCCTAGTTTAGGAGTTATGGCCATTTTAGTGTTTTGAAATAGTTTTTTTCTGGTGCATAATATGACCCCCGCAGACGCCTAGTTTAGAAGTTATAGCCATTTTAGTGTTTTGAAATAGTTTTTTTCTGGTGCATAATATGACCCCCGCAGACGCCTAGTTTAGGAGTTATAGCCATTTTAGTGTTTTGAAATAGTTTTTTTCTGGTGCCTAATATGACCCCCGCAGACGCCTAGTTTAGGAGTTATAGCCATTTTAGTGTTTTGAAATAGTTTTTTTCTGGTGCCTAATATGACCCCCGCAGACGCCTAGTTTAGGAGTTATGGCCATTTTAGTGTTTTGAAATAGTTTTTTCTGTTGCCTAGTTTAGGAGTTATAGCCATTTTAGTGTTTTGAAATAGTTTTTTTCTGGTGCCTAATATGACCCCCGCAGACGCCTAGTTTAGGAGTTATAGCCATTTTAGTGTTTTGAAATAGTTTTTTTTTGGTGCCTAATATGACCCCCGCAGACGCCTAGTTTAGGAGTTATGGCCATTTTAGTGTTTTGAAGTAGTTTTTTCTGTTGCCTAGTTTAGGAGTTATAGCCATTTTAGTGTTTTGAAATAGTTTTTTTTTGGTGCCTAATATGACCCCCGCAGACGCCTAGTTTAGGAGTTACGGCTATTTTAGTGTTTTGAAATAGTTTTTTCTGGTGCATAATATGACCCCCGCAGACGCTTAGGTTAGGAGTTATAGCCATTTTAGTGTTTTGAAATAGTTTTTCTGGTGCATAATATGACCCCCGCAGACGCCTAGTTTAGGAGTTATGGCCTTTTTAGTGTTTTGAAATAGTTTTTTTCTGGTGCATAATATGACCCCCGCAGACTCCTAGTTTAGGAGTTATGGCCATTTTAGTGTTTTGAAATAGTTTTTTCTGGTGCATAATATGACCCCCGCAGACGCCTAGTTTAGGAGTTATAGCCATTTTAGTGTTTTGAAATAGTTTTTTTCTGGTGCATAATATGACCCCCGCAGACGCTTAGGTTAGGAGTTATAGCCATTTTAGTGTTTTGAAATAGTTTTTCTGGTGCATAATATGACCCCCGCAGACGCCTAGTTTAGGAGTTATTGCCATTTTAGTGTTTTGAAATAGTTTTTTCTGGTGAATAATATGACCCCCGCAGACGCCTAGTTTAGGAGTTATGGCCATTTTAGTGTTTTGAAATAGTTTTTTCTGGTGCATAATATGACCCCCGCAGACGCCTAGTTTAGGAGTTATGGCCATTTTAGTGTTTTGAAATAGTTTTTTCTGGTGCATAATATGACCCCCGCAGACGCCTAGTTTAGGAGTTATAGCCATTTTAGTGTTTTGAAATAGTTTTTTTCTGGTGAATAATATGACCCCCGCAGACGCTTAGGTTACTAGTTATAGCCATTTTAGTGTTTTGAAATAGTTTTTCTGGTGCATAATATGACCCCCGCAGACGCCTAGTTTAGGAGTTATGGCCTTTTTAGTGTTTTGAAATAGTTTTTTTCTGGTGCATAATATGACCCCCGCAGACGCCTAGTTTAGGAGTTATGGCCATTTTAGTGTTTTGAAATAGTTTTTTCTGGTGCATAATATGACCCCCGCAGACGCCTAGTTTAGGAGTTATAGCCATTTTAGTGTTTTGAAATAGTTTTTTTCTGGTGCATAATATGACCCCCGCAGACGCCTAGTTTAGGAGTTATAGCCATTTTAGTGTTTTGAAATAGTTTTTTTCTGGTGCATAATATGACCCCCGCAGACGCCTAGTTTAGGAGTTACGGCCATTTTAGTGTTTTGAAATAGTTTTTTTCTGGTGCATAATATGACCCCCGCAGACGCCTAGTTTAGGAGTTATGGCCATTTTAGTGTTTTGAAATAGTTTTTTCTGGTGCATAATATGACCCCCGCAGACGCCTAGTTTAGGAGTTATAGCCATTTTAGTGTTTTGAAATAGTTTTTTTCTGGTATAATATGACCCCCGCAGACGCCTAGTTTAGGAGTTATAGCCATTTTAGTGTTTTGAAATAGTTTTTTTCTGGTGAATAATATGACCCCCGCAGACGCTTAGGTTACTAGTTATAGCCATTTTAGTGTTTTGAAATAGTTTTTCTGGTGCATAATATGACCCCCGCAGACGCCTAGTTTAGGAGTTATGGCCTTTTTAGTGTTTTGAAATAGTTTTTTTCTGGTGCATAATATGACCCCCGCAGACGCCTAGTTTAGGAGTTATGGCCATTTTAGTGTTTTGAAATAGTTTTTTCTGGTGCATAATATGACCCCCGCAGACGCCTAGTTTAGGAGTTATAGCCATTTTAGTGTTTTGAAATAGTTTTTTTCTGGTGCATAATATGACCCCCGCAGACGCCTAGTTTAGGAGTTATAGCCATTTTAGTGTTTTGAAATAGTTTTTTTCTGGTGCATAATATGACCCCCGCAGACGCCTAGTTTAGGAGTTACGGCCATTTTAGTGTTTTGAAATAGTTTTTTTCTGGTGCATAATATGACCCCCGCAGACGCCTAGGTTGGGAGTTATAGCCATTTCAGTGTTTTGAAATAGTTTTTTCTGGTGCATAATATGACCCCCGCAGACGCCTAGTTTAGGAGTTATAGCCATTTTAGTGTTTTGAAATAGTTTTTTTCTGGTGCATAATATGACCCCCGCAGATGCCTAGTTTAGGAGTTATGGCCATTTTAGTGTTTTGAAATAGTTTTTTCTGGTGCATAATATGACCCCCGCAGACGCCTAGTTTAGGAGTTATGGCCATTTTAGTGTTTTGAAATAGTTTTTTCTGGTGCATAATATGACCCCCGCAGACGCCTAGTTTAGGAGTTATGGCCATTTTAGTGTTTTGAAATAGTTTTTTTCTGGTGCATAATATGACCCCCGCAGACGCCTAGTTTAGGAGTTACGGCCATTTTAGTGTTTTGAAATAGTTTTTTTCTGGTATAATATGACCCCCGCAGACGCCTAGTTTAGGAGTTATGGCCATTTTAGTGTTTTGAAATAGTTTTTTTCTGGTGCATAATATGACCCCGGCAGACGCCTAGTTTAGGAGTTACGGCCATTTTAGTGTTTTGAAATAGTTTTTTTCTGGTGCATAATATGACCCCCGCAGACGCCTAGTTTAGGAGTTATGGCCATTTTAGTGTTTTGAAATAGTTTTTTTCTGGTGCATAATATGACCCCCGCAGACGCCTAGTTTAGGAGTTATGGCCATTTTAGTGTTTTGAAATAGTTTTTTCTGGTGCATAATATGACCCCCGCAGACGCCTAGTTTAGGAGTTATGGCCATTTTAGTGTTTTGAAATAGTTTTTTTCTGGTGCATAATATGACCCCCGCAGACGCCTAGTTTAGGAGTTATGGCCATTTTAGTGTTTTAAAATAGTTTTTTTCTGGAGCATAATATGACCCCCGCAGACGCCTAGTTTAGGAGTTATAGCCATTTTAGTGTTTTGAAATAGTTTTTTTCTGGTGCCTAATATGACCCCCGCAGACGCCTAGTTTAGGAGTTATAGCCATTTTAGTGTTTTGAAATAGTTTTTTTCTGGTGCATAATATGACCCCCGCAGACGCCTAGTTTAGGAGTTATAGCCATTTTAGTGTTTTGAAATAGTTTTTTTCTGGTGCATTATATGACCCCCGCAGACGCCTAGTTTAGGAGTTATGGCCATTTTAGTGTTTTGAAATAGTTTTTTCTGGTGCATAATATGACCCCCGCAGACGCCTAGTTTAGGAGTTATGGCCATTTTAGTGTTTTGAAATAGTTTTTTTCTGGTGCATAATATGACCCCCGCAGACGCCTAGTTTAGGAGTTACGGCCATTTTAGTGTTTTGAAATAGTTTTTTTCTGGTATAATATGACCCCCGCAGACGCCTAGTTTAGGAGTTATGGCCATTTTAGTGTTTTGAAATAGTTTTTTTCTGGTGCATAATATGACCCCTGCAGACGCCTAGGTTGGGAGTTATAGCCATTTCAGTGTTTTGAAATAGTTTTTTCTGGTGCATAATATGACCCCCGCAGACGCCTAGTTTAGGAGTTATAGCCATTTTAGTGTTTTGAAATAGTTTTTTTCTGGTGCATAATATGACCCCCGCAGACGCCTAGGTTGGGAGTTATAGCCATTTCAGTGTTTTGAAATAGTTTTTTCTGGTGCATAATATGACCCCCGCAGACGCCTAGTTTAGGAGTTATGGCCATTTTAGTGTTTTGAAATAGTTTTTTCTGGTGCATAATATGACCCCCGCAGACGCCTAGTTTAGGAGTTATGGCCATTTTAGTGTTTTGAAATAGTTTTTTCTGGTGCATAATATGACCCCCGCAGACGCCTAGTTTAGGAGTTATGGCCATTTTAGTGTTTTGAAATAGTTTTTTCTGGTGCATAATATGACCCCCGCAGACGCCTAGGTTGGGAGTTATAGCCATTTCAGTGTTTTGAAATAGTTTTTTCTGGTGCATAATATGACCCCCGCAGACGCCTAGTTTAGGAGTTATAGCCATTTTAGTGTTTTGAAATAGTTTTTTTCTGGTGCATAATATGACCCCCGCAGACGCCTAGGTTGGGAGTTATAGCCATTTCAGTGTTTTGAAATAGTTTTTTCTGGTGCATAATATGACCCCCGCAGACGCCTAGTTTAGGAGTTATAGCCATTTTAGTGTTTTGAAATAGTTTTTTTCTGGTGCATAATATGACCCCCGCAGATGCCTAGTTTAGGAGTTATGGCCATTTTAGTGTTTTGAAATAGTTTTTTCTGGTGCATAATATGACCCCCGCAGACGCCTAGTTTAGGAGTTATGGCCATTTTAGTGTTTTGAAATAGTTTTTTCTGGTGCATAATATGACCCCCGCAGACGCCTAGTTTAGGAGTTATGGCCATTTTAGTGTTTTGAAATAGTTTTTTCTGGTGCATAATATGACCCCCGCAGACGCCTAGTTTAGGAGTTATGGCCATTTTAGTGTTTTGAAATAGTTTTTTTCTGGTGCATAATATGACCCCCGCAGACGCCTAGTTTAGGAGTTATGGCCATTTTAGTGTTTTAAAATAGTTTTTTTCTGGTGCATAATATGACCCCCGCAGACGCCTAGTTTAGGAGTTATAGCCATTTTAGTGTTTTGAAATAGTTTTTTTCTGGTACATAATATGACCCCCGCAGACGCCTAGTTTAGGAGTTATGGCCATTTTAGTGTTTTGAAATAGTTTTTTTCTGGTGCATAATATGACCCCCGCAGACGTCTAGTTTAGGAGTTATAGCCATTTTAGTGTTTTGAAATAGTTTTTTTCTGGTGCATAATATGACCCCCGCAGACGCCTAGTTTAGGAGTTATGGCCATTTTAGTGTTTTGAAATAGTTTTTTCTGGTGCATAACATGACCCCCGCAGACGCCTAGTTTAGGAGTTATGGCCATTTTAGTGTTTTGAAATAGTTTTTTTCTGGTGCATAATATGACCCCCGCAGACGCCTAGTTTAGGAGTTATGGCCATTTTAGTGTTTTGAACTAGTTTTTTTCTGGTGCATAATATGACCCCCGCAGACGCCTAGTTTAGGAGTTATGGCCATTTTAGTGTTTTGAAATAGTTTTTTTCTGGTGCATAATATGACCCCCGCAGACGCCTAGTTTAGGAGTTATGGCCATTTTAGTGTTTTGAAATAGTTTTTTCTGGTGCATAATATGACCCCCGCAGACGCCTAGTTTAGGAGTTATGGCCATTTTAGTGTTTTGAAATAGCTTTTTCTGGTGCATAATATGACCCCCGCAGACGCCTAGTTTAGGAGTTATGGCCATTTTAGTGTTTTGAAATAGTTTTTTCTGGTGCATAATATGACCCCCGCAGACGCCTAGTTTAGGAGTTATAGCCATTTTAGTGTTTTGAAATAGTTTTTTCTGGTGCATAATATGACCCCGCAGACGCCTAGTTTAGGAGTTATGGCCATTTTAGTGTTTTGAAATAGTTTTTTATGGTGCATTATATGACCCCCGCAGACGCCTAGTTTAGGAGTTATGGCCATTTTAGTGTTTTGAAATAGTTTTTTTCTGTTGCATAATATGACCCCCGCAGACGCCTAGTTTAGGAGTTATGGCCATTTTAGTGTTTTGAAATAGTTTTTTCTGGTGCATAATATGACCCCCGCAGACGCCTAGTTTAGGAGTTATGGAAATTTTAGTGTTTTGAAATAGTTTTTTCTGGTGCATAATATGACCCCCGCAGACGCCTAGTTTAGGAGTTATGGCCATTTTAGTGTTTTGAAATAGTTTTTTCTGGTGCATAATATGACCCCCGCAGACGCCTAGTTAAGGAGTTATGGCCATTTTAGTGTTTTGAAATAGTTTTTTCTGGTGCATAATGTGACCCCAGCAGACGACTAGTTTAGGAGTTATGGCCATTTTAGTGTTTTGAAATAGTTTTTTTCTGGTGCATAATATGACCCCCGCAGACGCCTAGTTTAGGAGTTATAGCCATTTTAGTGTTTTGAAATAGTTTTTTCTGGTGCATAATATGACCCCCGCAGACGCCTAGTTTAGGAGTTATGGCCATTTTAGTGTTTTGAAATAGTTTTTTCTGGTGCATAATATGACCCCCGCAGACGCCTAGTTTAGGAGTTATAGCCATTTTAGTGTTTTGAAATAGTTTTTTTCTGGTACATAATATGACCCCCGCAGACGCCTTGTTTAGGAGTTATGGCCATTTTAGTGTTTTGAAATAGTTTTTTCTGGTGCATAAAATGACCCCCGCAGACGCCTAGTTTTGGAGTTATGGCCATTTTAGTGTTTTGAAACAGTTTTTTCTGGTGCATAATATGACCCCCGCAGACGCCTAGTTTAGGAGTTATGGCCATTTTAGTGTTTTGAAATAGTTTTTTCTGGTGCATAATATGACCCCCGAAGACGCCTAGTTTAGGAGTTATAGCCATTTTAGTGTTTTGAAATAGTTTTTTTCTGGTGCATAATATGACCCCCGCAGACGCCTAGTTTAGGAGTTACGGCCATTTTAGTGTTTTGAAATAGTTTTTTTCTGGTGCATAATATGACCCCCGCAGACGCCTAGTTTAGGAGTTATAGCCATTTTAGTGTTTTGAAATAGTTTTTTCTGGTGCATAATATGACCCCCGCAGACGCCTAGTTTAGGAGTTATGGCCATTTTAGTGTTTTGAAATAGTTTTTTCTGGTGCATAATATGACCCCCGCAGACGCCTAGTTTAGGAGTTATAGCCATTTTAGTGTTTTGAAATAGTTTTTTCTGGTGCATAATATGACCCCCGCAGACGCCTAGTTTTGGAGTTATGGCCATTTTAGTGTTTTGAAACAGTTTTTTCTGGTGCATAATATGACCCCCGCAGACGCCTAGTTTAGGAGTTATGGCCATTTTAGTGTTTTGAAATAGTTTTTTCTGGTGCATAATATGACCCCCGAAGACGCCTAGTTTAGGAGTTATAGCCATTTTAGTGTATTGAAATAGTTTTTTTCTGGTGCATAATATGACCCCCGCAGACGCCTAGTTTAGGAGTTATGGCCATTTTAGTGTTTTGAAATAGTTTTTTCTGGTGCATAATATGACCCCCGCAGACGCCTAGTTTAGGAGTTATGGCCATTTTAGTGTTTTGAAATAGTTTTTTCTGGTGCATAATATGACCCCCGCAGACGCCTAGTTTAGGAGTTATGGCCATTTTAGTGTTTTGAAATAGTTTTTTCTGGTGCATAATATGACCCCCGCAGACGCCTAGTTTAGGAGTTATGGAAATTTTAGTGTTTTGAAATAGTTTTTTCTGGTGCATAATATGACCCCCGCAGACGCCTAGTTTAGGAGTTATGGCCATTTTAGTGTTTTGAAATAGTTTTTTCTGGTGCATAATATGACCCCCGCAGACGCCTAGTTAAGGAGTTATGGCCATTTTAGTGTTTTGAAATAGTTTTTTCTGGTGCATAATGTGACCCCAGCAGACGACTAGTTTAGGAGTTATGGCCATTTTAGTGTTTTGAAATAGTTTTTTTCTGGTGCATAATATGACCCCCGCAGACGCCTAGTTTAGGAGTTATAGCCATTTTAGTGTTTTGAAATAGTTTTTTCTGGTGCATAATATGACCCCCGCAGACGCCTAGTTTAGGAGTTATGGCCATTTTAGTGTTTTGAAATAGTTTTTTCTGGTGCAAAATATGACCCCCGCAGACGCCTAGTTTAGGAGTTATAGCCATTTTAGTGTTTTGAAATAGTTTTTTTCTGGTACATAATATGACCCCCGCAGACGCCTTGTTTAGGAGTTATGGCCATTTTAGTGTTTTGAAATAGTTTTTTCTGGTGCATAAAATGACCCCCGCAGACGCCTAGTTTTGGAGTTATGGCCATTTTAGTGTTTTGAAACAGTTTTTTCTGGTGCATAATATGACCCCCGCAGACGCCTAGTTTAGGAGTTATGGCCATTTTAGTGTTTTGAAATAGTTTTTTCTGGTGCATAATATGACCCCCGCAGACGCCTAGTTTAGGAGTTACGGCCATTTTAGTGTTTTGAAATAGTTTTTTTCTGGTGCATAATATGACCCCCGCAGACGCCTAGTTTAGGAGTTATAGCCATTTTAGTGTTTTGAAATAGTTTTTTCTGGTGCATAATATGACCCCCGCAGACGCCTAGTTTAGGAGTTATGGCCATTTTAGTGTTTTGAAATAGTTTTTTCTGGTGCATAATATGACCCCCGCAGACGCCTAGTTTAGGAGTTATAGCCATTTTAGTGTTTTGAAATAGTTTTTTCTGGTGCATAATATGACCCCCGCAGACGCCTAGTTTTGGAGTTATGGCCATTTTAGTGTTTTGAAACAGTTTTTTCTGGTGCATAATATGACCCCCGCAGACGCCTAGTTTAGGAGTTATGGCCATTTTAGTGTTTTGAAATAGTTTTTTCTGGTGCATAATATGACCCCCGAAGACGCCTAGTTTAGGAGTTATAGCCATTTTAGTGTATTGAAATAGTTTTTTTCTGGTGCATAATATGACCCCCGCAGACGCCTAGTTTAGGAGTTATGGCCATTTTAGTGTTTTGAAATAGTTTTTTCTGGTGCATAATATGACCCCCGCAGACGCCTAGTTTAGGAGTTATGGCCATTTTAGTGTTTTGAAATAGTTTTTTCTGGTGCATAATATGACCCCCGCAGACGCCTAGTTTAGGAGTTATGGCCATTTTAGTGTTTTGAAATAGTTTTTTTCTGGTGCATAATATGACCCCCGCAGACGCCTAGTTTAGGAGTTATGGCCATTTTAGTGTTTTGAAATAGTTTTTTCTGGTGCATACTGTGACCCCCGCAGACGCCTAGTTTAGGAGTTATGGCCATTTTAGTGTTTTGAAATAGTTTTTTTCTGGTGCATAATATGACCAACGCAGACGCCTAGTTTAGGAGTTATAGCCATTTTAGTGTTTTGAAATAGTTTTTTCTGGTGCATAATATGACCCCCGCAGACGCCTAGTTTAGGAGTTATGGCCATTTTAGTGTTTTGAAATAGTTTTTTCTGGTGCATAATATGACCCCCGCAGACGCCTAGTTTAGGAGTTATAGCCATTTTAGTGTTTTGAAATAGTTTTTTTCTGGTGCATAATATGACCCCCGCAGACGCCTAGTTTAGGAGTTATGGCCATTTTAGTGTTTTGAAATAGTTTTTTCTGGTGCACAATATGACCCCCGCAGACGCCTAGTTTAGGAGTTATGGCCATTTTAGTGTTTTGAAATAGTTTTTTTCTGGTGCATAATATGACCCCCGCAGACGCCTAGTTTAGGAGTTATGGACTTTTTAGTGTTTTGAAATAGTTTTTTTCTGGTGCATAATATGACCCCCGCAAACGCCTAGTTTAGGAGTTATAGCCATTTTAGTGTTTTGAAATAGTTTTTTCTGGTGCATAATATGACCCCCGCAGACGCCTAGTTTAGGAGTTATGGCCATTTTAGTGTTTTGAAATAGTTTTTTCTGGTGCATAAAATGACCCCCGCAGACGCCTAGTTTTGGAGTTATGGCCATTTTAGTGTTTTGAAACAGTTTTTTCTGGTGCATAATATGACCCCCGCAGACGCCTAGTTTAGGAGTTATGGCCATTTTAGTGTTTTGAAATAGTTTTTTCTGGTGCATAATATGACCCCCGCAGACGCCTAGTTTAGGAGTTATGGCCATTTTATTGTTTTGAAATAGTTTTTTCTGGTGCATAATATGACCCCCGCAGACGCCTAGTTTAGGAGTTATAGCCATTTTAGTGTTTTGAAATAGTTTTTTTCTGGTGCATAATATGACCCCGCAGACGCCTAGTTTAGGAGTTATAGCCATTTTAGTGTTTGAAATAGTTTTTTTCTGGTGCATAATATGACCCCCACAGACGCCTAGTTTAGGAGTTATAGCCATTTTAGTGTTTTGAAATAGTTTTTATCTGTTGCATAATATGACCCCCGCAGACGACTAGTTTAGGAGTTATGGACTTTTTAGTGTTTTGAAATAGTTTTTTTCTGGTGCATAATATGACCCCCGCAGACGCCTAGTTTTGGAGTTATGGCCATTTTAGTGTTTTGAAATAGTTTTTTCTGGTGCATAAAATGACCCCCGCAGACGCCTAGTTTTGGAGTTATAGCCATTTTAGTGTTTTGAAATAGTTTTTTTCTGGTGCATAATATGACCCCCGCAGACGCCTAGTTTAGGAGTTATAGCCATTTTAGTGTTTTGAAATAGTTTTTTCTGGTGCATAAAATGACCCCCGCAGACGCCTAGTTTTGGAGTTATGGCCATTTTAGTGTTTTGAAACAGTTTTTTCTGGTGCATAATATGACCAACGCAGACGCCTAGTTTAGGAGTTATAGCCATTTTAGTGTTTTGAAATAGTTTTTTCTGGTGCATAATATGACCCCCGCAGACGCCTAGTTTAGGAGTTATGGCCATTTTAGTGTTTTGAAATAGTTTTTTCTGGTGCATAATATGACCCCCGCAGACGCCTAGTTTAGGAGTTATGGCCATTTTAGTGTTTTGAAATAGTTTTTTCTGGTGCATAATATGACCCCCGCAGACGCCTAGTTTAGGAGTTATAGCCATTTTAGTGTTTTGAAATAGTTTTTTCTGGTGCATAAAATGACCCCCGCAGACGCCTAGTTTAGGAGTTATGGCCATTTTAGTGTTTTGAAATAGTTTTTTTCTGGTGCATAATATGACCCCCGCAGACGCCTAGTTTAGGAGTTATGGCCATTTTAGTGTTTTGAAATAGTTTTTTCTGGTGCATACTGTGACCCCCGCAGACGCCTAGTTTAGGAGTTATGGCCATTTTAGTGTTTTGAAATAGTTTTTTTCTGGTGCATAATATGACCAACGCAGACGCCTAGTTTAGGAGTTATAGCCATTTTAGTGTTTTGAAATAGTTTTTTCTGGTGCATAATATGACCCCCGCAGACGCCTAGTTTAGGAGTTATGGCCATTTTAGTGTTTTGAAATAGTTTTTTCTGGTGCACAATATGACCCCCGCAGACGCCTAGTTTCGGAGTTATGGCCATTTTAGTGTTTTGAAATAGTTTTTTTCTGGTGCATAATATGACATCCGCAGACGCCTAGTTTTGGAGTTATGGCCATTTTAGTGTTTTGAAACAGTTTTTTCTGGTGCATAATATGACCCCCGCAGACGCCTAGTTTAGGAGTTATGGCCATTTTAGTGTTTTGAAATAGTTTTTTTCTGGTGCATAATATGACCCCCGCAAACGCCTAGTTTAGGAGTTATAGCCATTTTAGTGTTTTGAAATAGTTTTTTCTGGTGCATAATATGACCCCCGCAGACGCCTAGTTTAGGAGTTATGGCCATTTTAGTGTTTTGAAATAGTTTTTTCTGGTGCATAAAATGACCCCCGCAGACGCCTAGTTTTGGAGTTATGGCCATTTTAGTGTTTTGAAACAGTTTTTTCTGGTGCATAATATGACCCCCGCAGACGCCTAGTTTAGGAGTTATGGCCATTTTAGTGTTTTGAAATAGTTTTTTCTGGTGCATAATATGACCCCCGCAGACGCCTAGTTTAGGAGTTATGGCCATTTTAGTGTTTTGAAATAGTTTTTTCTGGTGCATAATATGACCCCCGCAGACGCCTAGTTTAGGAGTTATAGCCATTTTAGTGTTTTGAAATAGTTTTTTTCTGGTGCATAATATGACCCCGCAGACGCCTAGTTTAGGAGTTATAGCCATTTTAGTGTTTGAAATAGTTTTTTTCTGGTGCATAATATGGCCCCCACAGACGCCTAGTTTAGGAGTTATAGCCATTTTAGTGTTTTGAAATAGTTTTTCCTGGTGCATAAAATGACCCCGCAGACGCCTAATTTAGGAGTTATAGCCATTTTAGTGTTTGAAATAGTTTTTTTCTGGTGCATAATATGACCCACGCAGACACCTAGTTTAGGAGTTATAGCCATTTTAGTGTTTTGCAATAGTTTTTCCTGGTGCATAATATGACGCCCGCAGACGCCTAGTTTAGGAGTTATAGCCATTTTAGTGTTTTGAAACAGTTTTTTCTGGTGCATAATATGACCCCCGCAGACGCCTAGTTTAGGAGTTATGGCCATTTTAGTGTTTTGAAATAGTTTTTTCTGGTGCATAATATGACCCCCGCAGACGCCTAGTATAGGAGTTATAGCCATTTTAGAGTTTTGAAATCGTTTTTTCTGGTGCATAATATGACCCCCGCCGACGCCTAGTTTATTAGTTATAGCCATTTTTGTGTTCTGAAATAGCTTTTTTCTGGTGCATAATATGACCCCCGCAGACGCCTAGTTTAGGAGTTATAGCCATTTTAGTGTTTTGAAATAGTTTTTTTCTGGTGCATAATATGACCCCCGCAGGCGCCTAGTTTAGGAGTTATGGCCATTTTAGTGTTTTGAAATAGTTTTTTTCTGGTGCATAATATGACCCCCGCCGACGCCTAGTTTATTAGTTATAGCCATTTTTGTGTTCTGAAATAGCTTTTTTCTGGTGCATAATATGACCCCCGCAGACGCCTAGTTTAGGAGTTATAGCCATTTTAGTGTTTTGAAATAGTTTTTTTCTGGTGCATAATATGACCCCCGCAGGCGCCTAGTTTAGGAGTTATGGCCATTTTAGTGCTTTGAAATAGTTTTTTCTAGTGCACAATATGACCCCCGCAGACGCCTAGTTTAGGAGTTATGGCCATTTTTGTGTTCTGAAATAGATTTTTTCTGGTGCATAATATGACCCCCGCAGACGCCTAGTTTAGGAGTTATAGCCATTTTAGTGCTTTGAAATAGTTTTTTCTAGTGCACAATATGACCCCCGCAGACGCCTAGTTTAGGAGTTATGGCCATTTTTGTGTTCTGAAATAGCTTTTTTCTGCTGCATAATATGACCCCCGCAGACGCCTAGTTTAGGAGTTAAGGCCATTTTAGTGTTTTGAAATAGTTTTTTTCTGGTGCATAATATGACCCCCGCAGGCGCCTAGTTTAGGAGATATAGCCATTTTAGTGTTTTGAAATAGTTTTTTTCTGGTGCATAATATGACGCCCGCAGACGCCTAGTTTAGGAGTTATGGCCATTTTAGTGTTTTGAAATAGTTTTTTCTAGTGCACAATATGACCCCCGCAGACGCCTAGTTTAGGAGATATAGCCATTTTAGTGTTTTGAAATTTGATTTTCTAGTGCATAACATGACCCCCGCCGACGCCTAGTTTAGGAGTTATAGCCATTTTAGTGCTTTGAAATAGTTTTTTCTAGTGCACAATATGGCCCCCGCAGACGCCTAGTTTAGGAGTTATCGCCGCAGACGCCTAGTTTAGGATTTGTAGCCATTTTAGTGTTTTGAAATAGTTTTTTCTAGTGCACAATATGACCCCCGCAGACGCCTAGTTTAGGAGTTATAGCCATTTTTGTGTTCTGAAATAGCTTTTTTCTGGTGCATAATATGAGCCCCGCAGACGCCTAGTTTAGGAGTTATGGCCATTTTAGTGTTTTGAAATAGTTTTTTCTGGTGCATAATATGACCCCCGCAGACGCCTAGTTTAGGAGTTAAGGCCATTTTAGTGTTTTGAAATAGTTTTTTTCTGGTGCATAATATGACCCCCGCAGGCGCCTAGTTTAGGAGATATAGCCATTTTAGTGTTTTGAAATAGTTTTTTTCTGGTGCATAATATGACGCCCGCAGACGCCTAGTTTAGGAGTTATGGCCATTTTAGTGTTTTGAAATAGTTTTTTCTAGTGCACAATATGACCCCCGCAGACGCCTAGTTTAGGAGATATAGCCATTTTAGTGTTTTGAAATTTGATTTTCTAGTGCATAACATGACCCCCGCCGACGCCTAGTTTAGGAGTTATAGCCATTTTAGTGCTTTGAAATAGTTTTTTCTAGTGCACAATATGGCCCCCGCAGACGCCTAGTTTAGGAGTTATCGCCGCAGACGCCTAGTTTAGGATTTGTAGCCATTTTAGTGTTTTGAAATAGTTTTTTCTAGTGCACAATATGACCCCCGCAGACGCCTAGTTTAGGAGTTATAGCCATTTTTGTGTTCTGAAATAGCTTTTTTCTGGTGCATAATATGAGCCCCGCAGACGCCTAGTTTAGGAGTTATAGCCATTTTAGTGTTTTGAAATAGTTTTTTCTAGTGCACAATATGACCCCCGCAGACGCCTAGTTTAGGAGTTATAGCCATTTTAGTGCTTTGAAATAGTTTTTTCTAGTGCACAATATGGCCCCCGCAGACGCCTAGTTTAGGAGTTATAGCCGCAGACGCCTAGTTTAGGATTTGTAGCCATTTTAGTGTTTTGAAATAGTTTTTTCTAGTGCACAATATGACCCCCGCAGACGCCTAGTTTAGGAGTTATAGCCATTTTTGTGTTCTGAAATAGCTTTTTTCTGGTGCATAATATGACCCCCGCAGACGCCTAATTTAGGAGTTATAGCCATTTTAGTGTTTTGAAATAGCTTTTTTCTGGTGCATAATATGACACCCGCAGACGCCTAGTTTAGGAGTTATAGCCATTTTAGTGTTTTGAAATATTTTTTTCTAGTGCACAATATGACCCCCGCAGACGCCTAGTTTAGGAGTTATAGCCATTTTTGTGTTCTGAAATAGCTTTTTTCTGGTGCATAATATGACCCCCGCAGACGCCTAATTTAGGAGTTATAGCCATTTTAGTGTTTTGAAATAGCTTTTTTCTGGTGCATAATTTGACACCCGCAGACCCCTAGTTTAGGAGTTATAGCCATTTTAGTGTTTTGAAATATTTTTTTCTAGTGCACAATATGACCCCCGCAGACGCCTAGTTTAGGAGTTATAGCCATTTTTGTGTTCTGAAATAGCTTTTTTCTGGTGCATAATATGACCCCCGCAGACGCCTAATTTAGGAGTTATAGCCGTTTTAGTGTTTTGAAATAGCTTTTTTCTGGTGCATAATATGACACCCGCAGACGCCTAGTTTAGGAGTTATAGCCATTTTAGTGTTTTGAAATATTTTTTTCTAGTGCACAATATGACCCCCGCAGACGCCTAGTTTAGGAGTTATAGCCATTTTTGTGTTCTGAAATAGCTTTTTTCTGGTGCATAATATGACCCCCGCAGACGCCTAATTTAGGAGTTATAGCCATTTTAGTGTTTTGAAATAGCTTTTTTCTGGTGCATAATATGACACCCGCAGACGCCTAGTTTAGGAGTTATAGCCATTTTAGTGTTTTGAAATATTTTTTTCTAGTGCACAATATGACCCCCGCAGACGCCTAGTTTAGGAGTTATAGCCATTTTTGTGTTCTGAAATAGCTTTTTTCTGGTGCATAATATGACCCCCGCAGACGCCTAGTTTAGGAGTTATGGCCATTTTAGTGTTTTGAAATTTATTTTCTGGTGCATAATATGACCCCCGCAGACGCCTAGTTTAGGAGTTATAGCCATTTTAGTGTTTTGAAATAGTTTTTTTCTGGTGCATAATATGACCAACGCAGACGTCTAGTTTAGGAGTTATGGCCATTTTAGTGTTTTGAAATAGTTTTTTCTAGTGCACAATATGACCCCCGCAGACGCCTAGTTTAGGAGATATAGCCATTTTAGTGTTTTGAAATTTGATTTTCTAGTGCATAACATGACCCCCGCAGACGCCTAGTTTAGGAGTTATAGCCATTTTAGTGTTTTGAAATAGCTTTTTTCTGGTGCATAATATGACACCCGCAGACGCCTAGTTTAGGAGTTATGGCCATTTTAGTGTTTTGAAATAGTTTTTTCTAGTGCACAATATGACCCCCGCAGACGCCTAGTTTAGGAGTTATAGCCATTTTTGTGTTCTGAAATAGCTTTTTTCTGGTGCATAATATGACCCCCGCAGACGCCTAATTTAGGAGTTATAGCCATTTTAGTGTTTTGAAATAGCTTTTTTCTGGTGCATAATTTGACACCCGCAGACGCCTAGTTTAGGAGTTATAGCCATTTTAGTGTTTTGAAATATTTTTTTCTAGTGCACAATATGACCCCCGCAGACGCCTAGTTTAGGAGTTATAGCCATTTTTGTGTTCTGAAATAGCTTTTTTCTGGTGCATAATATGACCCCCGCAGACGCCTAATTTAGGAGTTATAGCCGTTTTAGTGTTTTGAAATAGCTTTTTTCTGGTGCATAATATGACACCCGCAGACGCCTAGTTTAGGAGTTATAGCCATTTTAGTGTTTTGAAATATTTTTTTCTAGTGCACAATATGACCCCCGCAGACGCCTAGTTTAGGAGTTATAGCCATTTTTGTGTTCTGAAATAGCTTTTTTCTGGTGCATAATATGACCCCCGCAGACGCCTAATTTAGGAGTTATAGCCATTTTAGTGTTTTGAAATAGCTTTTTTCTGGTGCATAATATGACACCCGCAGACGCCTAGTTTAGGAGTTATAGCCATTTTAGTGTTTTGAAATATTTTTTTCTAGTGCGCAATATGACCCCCGCAGACGCCTAGTTTAGGAGTTATAGCCATTTTTGTGTTCTGAAATAGCTTTTTTCTGGTGCATAATATGACCCCCGCAGACGCCTAGTTTAGGAGTTATGGCCATTTTAGTGTTTTGAAATTTATTTTCTGGTGCATAATATGACCCCCGCAGACGCCTAGTTTAGGAGTTATAGCCCTTTTAGTGTTTTGAAATAGTTTTTTTCTGGTGCATAATATGACCAACGCAGACGTCTAGTTTAGGAGTTATGGCCATTTTAGTGTTTTGAAATAGTTTTTTCTAGTGCACAATATGACCCCCGCAGACGCCTAGTTTAGGAGATATAGCCATTTTAGTGTTTTGAAATTTGATTTTCTAGTGCATAACATGACCCCCGCCGACGCCTAGTTTAGGAGTTATAGCCATTTTAGTGTTTTGAAATAGCTTTTTTCTGGTGCATAATATGACACCCGCAGACGCCTAGTTTAGGAGTTATAGCCATTTTAGTGTTTTGAAATATTTTTTTCTAGTGCACAATATGACCCCCGCAGACGCCTAGTTTAGGAGTTATAGCCATTTTTGTGTTCTGAAATAGCTTTTTTCTGGTGCATAATATGACCCCCGCAGACGCCTAGTTTAGGAGTTATGGCCATTTTAGTGTTTTGAAATTTATTTTCTGGTGCATAATATGACCCCCGCAGACGCCTAGTTTAGGAGTTATAGCCATTTTAGTGTTTTGAAATAGTTTTTTTCTGGTGCATAATATGACCCCGCAGACGCCTAGCTTAGGAGTTATAGCCATTTTAGTGTTTGAAATAGTTTTTCCTGGTGCATAAAATGACCCCGCAGACGCCTAGCTTAGGAGTTATAGCCATTTTAGTGTTTGAAATAGTTTTTTTCTGGTGCATAATATGACCCCCGCAGACGCCTAGTTTAGGAGTTATAGCCATTTTAGTGTTTTGAAATAGCTTTTTTCTGGTGCATAATATGACACCCGCAGACGCCTAGTTTAGGAGTTATAGCCATTTTAGTGTTTTGAAATAGTTTTTTTCTGGTGCATAATATGACCCCGCAGACGCCTAGCTTAGGAGTTATAGCCATTTTAGTGTTTGAAATAGTTTTTCCTGGTGCATAAAATGACCCCGCAGACGCCTAGCTTAGGAGTTATAGCCATTTTAGTGTTTGAAATAGTTTTTTTCTGGTGCATAATATGACCCCCGCAGACGCCTAGTTTAGGAGTTATGGCCATTTTAGTGTTTTGAAATAGTTTTTTCTGGTGCATAATATGACACCCGCAGACGCCTAGTTTAGGAGTTATAGCCATTTTAGTGTTTTGAAATATTTTTTTTCTAGTGCACAATATGACCCCCGCAGACGCCTAGTTTAGGAGTTATAGCCATTTTTGTGTTCTGAAATAGCTTTTTTCTGGTGCATAATATGACCCCCGCAGACGCCTAGTTTAGGAGTTATAGCCATTTTAGTGTTTTGAAATAGCTTTTTTCTGGTGCATAATATGACACCCGCAGACGCCTAGTTTAGGAGTTATAGCCATTTTAGTGTTTTGAAATTGCTTTTTTCTGCTGCATAATATGACCCCCGCAGACGCCTAGTTTAGGAGTTATAGCCATTTTTGTGTTCTGAAATAGCTTTTTTCTGGTGCATAATATGACCCCCGCAGACGCCTAGTTTAGGAGTTATGGCCATTTTAGTGTTTTGAAATTTATTTTCTGGTGCATAATATGACCCCCGCAGACGCCTAGTTTAGGAGTTATAGCCATTTTAGTGTTTTGAAATAGTTTTTTTCTGGTGCATAATATGACCCCGCAGACGCCTAGCTTAGGAGTTATAGCCATTTTAGTGTTTGAAATAGTTTTTCCTGGTGCATAAAATGACCCCGCAGACGCCTAGCTTAGAAGTTATAGCCATTTTAGTGTTTGAAATAGTTTTTTTCTGGTGCATAATATGACCCCCGCAGACGCCTAGTTTAGGAGTTATAGCCATTTTAGTGTTTTGAAATAGCTTTTTTCTGGTGCATAATATGACACCCGCAGACGCCTAGTTTAGGAGTTATAGCCATTTTAGTGTTTTGAAATATTTTTTTCTAGTGCACAATATGACCCCCGCAGACGCCTAGTTTAGGAGTTATAGCCATTTTTGTGTTCTGAAATAGCTTTTTTCTGGTGCATAATATGACCCCCGCAGACGCCTAGTTTAGGAGTTATGGCCATTTTAGTGTTTTGAAATAGTTTTTTCTGGTGCATAATATGACACCCGCAGACGCCTAGTTTAGGAGTTATTGCCATTTTAGTGTTTTGAAATATTTTTTTCTAGTGCACAATATGACCCCCGCAGACGCCTAGTTTAGGAGTTATAGCCATTTTTGTGTTCTGAAATAGCTTTTTTCTGGTGCATAATATGACCCCCGCAGACGCCTAGTTTAGGAGTTATAGCCATTTTAGTGTTTTGAAATAGCTTTTTTCTGGTGCATAATATGACACCCGCAGACGCCTAGTTTAGGAATTATAGCCATTTTAGTGTTTTGAAATATTTTTTTCTAGTGCACAATATGACCCCCGCAGACGCCTAGTTTAGGAGTTAAGGCCATTTTAGTGTTTTGAAATAGTTTTTTTCTGGTGCATAATATGACCCCGCAGACGCCTAGCTTAGGAGTTATAGCTATTTTAGTGTTTGAAATAGTTTTTCCTGGTGCATAAAATGACCCCGCAGACGCCTAGCTTAGGAGTTATAGCCATTTTAGTGTTTGAAATAGTTTTTTTCTGGTGCATAATATGACCCCCGCAGACGCCTAGTTTAGGAGTTATAGCCATTTTAGTGTTTTGAAATATTTTTTTCTAGTGCACAATATGACCCCCGCAGACGCCTAGTTTAGGAGTTATAGCCATTTTAGTGCTTTGAAATAGTTTTTTCTAGTGCACAATATGACCCCCGCAGACGCCTAGTTTAGGAGTTATGGCCATTTTTGTGTTCTGAAATAGATTTTTTCTGGTGCATAATGTGACCCCCGCAGACGCCTAGTTTAGGAGTTATAGCCATTTTAGTGCTTTGAAATAGTTTTTTCTAGTGCACAATATGACCCCCGCAGACGCCTAGTTTAGGAGTTATGGCCATTTTTGTGTTCTGAAATAGATTTTTTCTGCTGCATAATATGACCCCCGCAGACGCCTAGTTTAGGAGTTAAGGCCATTTTAGTGTTTTGAAATAGTTTTTTTCTGGTGCATAATATGACCCCCGCAGGCGCCTAGTTTAGGAGTTATGGCCATTTTAGTGTTTTGAAATAGTTTTTTTCTGGTGCATAATATGACCCCCGCAGACGCCTAGTTTAGGAGTTATGGCCATTTTAGTGTTTTGAAATAGTTTTTTCTGGTGCATAATATGACCCCCGCAGACGCCTAGTTTAGGAGTTAAGGCCATTTTAGTGTTTTGAAATTTGATTTTCTAGTGCATAACATGACCCCGCCGACGCCTAGTTTAGGAGTTATAGCCATTTTAGTGCTTTGAAATAGTTTTTTCTAGTGCACAATATGGCCCCCGCAGACGCCTAGTTTAGGAGTTATGGCCATTTTAGTGTTTTGAAATAGTTTTTTCTGGTGCATAATATGACCCCCGCAGACGCCTAGTTTAGGAGTTAAGGCCATTTTAGTGTTTTGAAATAGTTTTTTTCTGGTGCATAATATGACGCCCGCAGACGCCTAGTTTAGGAGTTATGGCCATTTTAGTGTTTTGAAATAGTTTTTTCTAGTGCACAATATGACCCCCGCAGACGCCTAGTTTAGGAGATATAGCCATTTTAGTGTTTTGAAATTTGATTTTCTAGTGCATAACATGACCCCCGCCGACGCCTAGTTTAGGAGTTATAGCCATTTTAGTGCTTTGAAATAGTTTTTTCTAGTGCACAATATGGCCCCCGCAGACGCCTAGTTTAGGAGTTATCGCCGCAGACGCCTAGTTTAGGATTTGTAGCCATTTTAGTGTTTTGAAATAGTTTTTTCTAGTGCACAATATGACCCCCGCAGACGCCTAGTTTAGGAGTTATAGCCATTTTTGTGTTCTGAAATAGCTTTTTTCTGGTGCATAATATGACCCCCGCAGACGCCTAGTTTAGGAGTTATAGCCATTTTAGTGTTTTGAAATAGTTTTTTCTAGTGCACAATATGACCCCCGCAGACGCCTAGTTTAGGAGTTATAGCCATTTTAGTGCTTTGAAATAGTTTTTTCTAGTGCACAATATGGCCCCCGCAGACGCCTAGTTTAGGAGTTATAGCCGCAGACGCCTAGTTTAGGATTTGTAGCCATTTTAGTGTTTTGAAATAGTTTTTTCTAGTGCACAATATGACCCCCGCAGACGCCTAGTTTAGGAGTTATAGCCATTTTTGTGTTCTGAAATAGCTTTTTTCTGGTGCATAATATGACCCCCGCAGACGCCTAATTTAGGAGTTATAGCCATTTTAGTGTTTTGAAATAGCTTTTTTCTGGTGCATAATATGACACCCGCAGACGCCTAGTTTAGGAGTTATAGCCATTTTAGTGTTTTGAAATATTTTTTTCTAGTGCACAATATGACCCCCGCAGACGCCTAGTTTAGGAGTTATAGCCATTTTTGTGTTCTGAAATAGCTTTTTTCTGGTGCATAATATGACCCCCGCAGACGCCTAATTTAGGAGTTATAGCCATTTTAGTGTTTTGAAATAGCTTTTTTCTGGTGCATAATTTGACACCCGCAGACGCCTAGTTTAGGAGTTATAGCCATTTTAGTGTTTTGAAATATTTTTTTCTAGTGCACAATATGACCCCCGCAGACGCCTAGTTTAGGAGTTATAGCCATTTTTGTGTTCTGAAATAGCTTTTTTCTGGTGCATAATATGACCCCCGCAGACGCCTAATTTAGGAGTTATAGCCATTTTTGTGTTTTGAAATAGCTTTTTTCTGGTGCATAATATGACACCCGCAGACGCCTAGTTTAGGAGTTATAGCCATTTTAGTGTTTTGAAATATTTTTTTCTAGTGCACAATATGACCCCCGCAGACGCCTAGTTTAGGAGTTATAGCCATTTTTGTGTTCTGAAATAGCTTTTTTCTGGTGCATAATATGACCCCCGCAGACGCCTAATTTAGGAGTTATAGCCATTTTAGTGTTTTGAAATAGCTTTTTTCTGGTGCATAATATGACACCCGCAGACGCCTAGTTTAGGAGTTATAGCCATTTTAGTGTTTTGAAATATTTTTTTCTAGTGCACAATATGACCCCCGCAGACGCCTAGTTTAGGAGTTATAGCCATTTTTGTGTTCTGAAATAGCTTTTTTCTGGTGCATAATATGACCCCCGCAGACGCCTAGTTTAGGAGTTATGGCCATTTTAGTGTTTTGAAATTTATTTTCTGGTGCATAATATGACCCCCGCAGACGCCTAGTTTAGGAGTTATAGCCATTTTAGTGTTTTGAAATAGTTTTTTTCTGGTGCATAATATGACCAACGCAGACGTCTAGTTTAGGAGTTATAGCCATTTTAGTGTTTTGAAATTTATTTTCTGGTGCATAATATGACCCCCGCAGACGCCTAGTTTAGGAGTTATAGCCATTTTAGTGTTTTGAAATAGTTTTTTTCTGGTGCATAATATGACCCCGCAGACGCCTAGCTTAGGAGTTATAGCCATTTTAGTGTTTGAAATAGTTTTTCCTGGTGCATAAAATGACCCCGCAGACGCCTAGCTTAGGAGTTATAGCCATTTTAGTGTTTTGAAATATTTTTTTCTAGTGCACAATATGACCCCCGCAGACGCCTAGTTTAGGAGTTATAGCCATTTTTGTGTTCTGAAATAGCTTTTTTCTGGTGCATAATATGACCCCCGCAGACGCCTAGTTTAGGAGTTATGGCCATTTTAGTGTTTTGAAATAGTTTTTTCTGGTGCATAATATGACACCCGCAGACGCCTAGTTTAGGAGTTATAGCCATTTTAGTGTTTTGAAATATTTTTTTCTAGTGCACAATATGACCCCCGCAGACGCCTAGTTTAGGAGTTATAGCCATTTTTGTGTTCTGAAATAGCTTTTTTCTGGTGCATAATATGACCCCCGCAGACGCCTAGTTTAGGAGTTATGGCCATTTTAGTGTTTTGAAATAGTTTTTTCTGGTGCATAATATGACACCCGCAGACGCCTAGTTTAGGAGTTATAGCCATTTTAGTGTTTTGAAATATTTTTTTCTAGTGCACAATATGACCCCCGCAGACGCCTAGTTTAGGAGTTATAGCCATTTTTGTGTTCTGAAATAGCTTTTTTCTGGTGCATAATATGACCCCCGCAGACGCCTAGTTTAGGAGTTATAGCCATTTTAGTGTTTTGAAATAGCTTTTTTCTGGTGCATAATATGACACCCGCAGACGCCTAGTTTAGGAGTTATAGCCATTTTAGTGTTTTGAAATTGCTTTTTTCTGGTGCATAATATGACCCCCGCAGACGCCTAGTTTAGGAGTTATAGCCATTTTTGTGTTCTGAATTAGCTTTTTTCTGGTGCATAATATGACCCCCGCAGACGCCTAGTTTAGGAGTTATAGCCATTTTTGTGTTCTGAAATAGCTTTTTTCTGGTGCACAATATGACCCCCGCAGACGCCTAGTTTAGGAGTTATAGCCATTTTAGTGTTTTGAAATAGCTTTTTTCTGGTGCATAATATGACACCCGCAGACGCCTAGTTTAGGAGTTATAGCCATTTTAGTGTTTTGAAATTGCTTTTTTCTGGTGCATAATATGACCCCGCAGACGCCTAGCTTAGGAGTTATAGCCATTTTAGTGTTTGAAATAGTTTTTCCTGGTGCATAAAATGACCCCGCAGACGCCTAGCTTAGGAGTTATAGCCATTTTAGTGTTTGAAATAGTTTTTTTCTGGTGCATAATATGACCCCCGCAGACGCCTAGTTTAGGAGTTATAGCCATTTTAGTGTTTTGAAATAGCTTTTTTCTGGTGCATAATATGACACCCGCAGACGCCTAGTTTAGGAGTTATAGCCATTTTAGTGTTTTGAAATATTTTTTTCTAGTGCACAATATGACCCCCGCAGACGCCTAGTTTAGGAGTTATAGCCATTTTTGTGTTCTGAAATAGCTTTTTTCTGGTGCATAATATGACCCCCGCAGACGCCTAGTTTAGGAGTTATGGCCATTTTAGTGTTTTGAAATAGTTTTTTCTGGTGCATAATATGACACCCGCAGACGCCTAGTTTAGGAGTTATAGCCATTTTAGTGTTTTGAAATATTTTTTTCTAGTGCACAATATGACCCCCGCAGACGCCTAGTTTAGGAGTTATAGCCATTTTTGTGTTCTGAAATAGCTTTTTTCTGGTGCATAATATGACCCCCGCAGACGCTTAGTTTAGGAGTTATGGCCATTTTAGTGTTTTGAAATTTATTTTCTGGTGCATAATATGACCCCCGCAGACGCCTAGCTTAGGAGTTATAGCCATTTTAGTGTTTGTAATAGTTTTTCCTGGTGCATAAAATGACCCCGCAGACGCCTAGCTTAGGAGTTATAGCCATTTTAGTGTTTGAAATAGTTTTTTTCTGGTGCATAATATGACCCCCGCAGACGCCTAGTTTAGGAGTTATAGCCATTTTAGTGTTTTGAAATAGCTTTTCTGGTGCACAATATGACCCCCGCAGACGCCTAGTTTAGGAGTTATAGCCATTTTTGTGTTCTGAAATAGCTTTTTTCTGGTGCATAATATGACACCCGCAGACGCCTAGTTTAGGAGTTATAGCCATTTTAGTGTTTGAAATAGTTTTTTTCTGGTGCATAATATGACCCCGCAGACGCCTAGCTTAGGAGTTATAGCCATTTTAGTGTTTGAAATAGTTTTTCCTGGTGCATAAAATGACCCCGCAGACGCCTAGCTTAGGAGTTATAGCCATTTTAGTGTTTGAAATAGCTTTTTTCTGGTGCATAATATGACCCCCGCAGACGCCTAGTTTAGGAGTTATGGCCATTTTAGTGTTTTGAAATATTTTTTTCTAGTGCACAATATGACCCCCGCAGACGCCTAGTTTAGGAGTTATGGCCATTTTAGTGTTTTGAAATAGTTTTTTCTGGTGCATAATATGACACCCGCAGACGCCTAGTTTAGGAGTTATAGCCATTTTAGTGTTTTGAAATATTTTTTTCTAGTGCACAATATGACCCCCGCAGACGCCTAGTTTAGGAGTTATAGCCATTTTTGTGTTCTGAAATAGCTTTTTTCTGGTGCATAATATGACCCCCGCAGACGCCTAATTTAGGAGTTATAGCCATTTTAGTGTTTTGAAATAGCTTTTTTCTGGTGCATAATATGACACCCGCAGACGCCTAGTTTAGGAGTTATAGCCATTTTAGTGTTTTGAAATATTTTTTTCTAGTGCACAATATGACCCCCGCAGACGCCTAGTTTAGGAGTTATAGCCATTTTTGTGTTCTGAAATAGCTTTTTTCTGGTGCATAATATGACCCCCGCAGACGCCTAGTTTAGGAGTTATGGCCATTTTAGTGTTTTGAAATTTATTTTCTGGTGCATAATATGACCCCCGCAGACGCCTAGTTTAGGAGTTATAGCCATTTTAGTGTTTTGAAATAGTTTTTTTCTGGTGCATAATATGACCAACGCAGACGTCTAGTTTAGGAGTTATAGCCATTTTAGTGTTTTGAAATTTATTTTCTGGTGCATAATATGACCCCCGCAGACGCCTAGTTTAGGAGTTATAGCCATTTTAGTGTTTTGAAATAGTTTTTTTCTGGTGCATAATATGACCCCGCAGACGCCTAGCTTAGGAGTTATAGCCATTTTAGTGTTTGAAATAGTTTTTCCTGGTGCATAAAATGACCCCGCAGACGCCTAGCTTAGGAGTTATAGCCATTTTAGTGTTTTGAAATATTTTTTTCTAGTGCACAATATGACCCCCGCAGACGCCTAGTTTAGGAGTTATAGCCATTTTTGTGTTCTGAAATAGCTTTTTTCTGGTGCATAATATGACCCCCGCAGACGCCTAGTTTAGGAGTTATGGCCATTTTAGTGTTTTGAAATAGTTTTTTCTGGTGCATAATATGACACCCGCAGACGCCTAGTTTAGGAGTTATAGCCATTTTAGTGTTTTGAAATATTTTTTTCTAGTGCACAATATGACCCCCGCAGACGCCTAGTTTAGGAGTTATAGCCATTTTTGTGTTCTGAAATAGCTTTTTTCTGGTGCATAATATGACCCCCGCAGACGCCTAGTTTAGGAGTTATGGCCATTTTAGTGTTTTGAAATAGTTTTTTCTGGTGCATAATATGACACCCGCAGACGCCTAGTTTAGGAGTTATAGCCATTTTAGTGTTTTGAAATATTTTTTTCTAGTGCACAATATGACCCCCGCAGACGCCTAGTTTAGGAGTTATAGCCATTTTTGTGTTCTGAAATAGCTTTTTTCTGGTGCATAATATGACCCCCGCAGACGCCTAGTTTAGGAGTTATAGCCATTTTAGTGTTTTGAAATAGCTTTTTTCTGGTGCATAATATGACACCCGCAGACGCCTAGTTTAGGAGTTATAGCCATTTTAGTGTTTTGAAATTGCTTTTTTCTGGTGCATAATATGACCCCCGCAGACGCCTAGTTTAGGAGTTATAGCCATTTTTGTGTTCTGAAATAGCTTTTTTCTGGTGCATAATATGACCCCCGCAGACGCCTAGTTTAGGAGTTATAGCCATTTTTGTGTTCTGAAATAGCTTTTTTCTGGTGCACAATATGACCCCCGCAGACGCCTAGTTTAGGAGTTATAGCCATTTTAGTGTTTTGAAATAGCTTTTTTCTGGTGCATAATATGACACCCGCAGACGCCTAGTTTAGGAGTTATAGCCATTTTAGTGTTTTGAAATTGCTTTTTTCTGGTGCATAATATGACCCCGCAGACGCCTAGCTTAGGAGTTATAGCCATTTTAGTGTTTGAAATAGTTTTTCCTGGTGCATAAAATGACCCCGCAGACGCCTAGCTTAGGAGTTATAGCCATTTTAGTGTTTGAAATAGTTTTTTTCTGGTGCATAATATGTCCCCCGCAGACGCCTAGTTTAGGAGTTATAGCCATTTTAGTGTTTTGAAATAGCTTTTTTCTGGTGCATAATATGACACCCGCAGACGCCTAGTTTAGGAGTTATAGCCATTTTAGTGTTTTGAAATATTTTTTTCTAGTGCACAATATGACCCCCGCAGACGCCTAGTTTAGGAGTTATAGCCATTTTTGTGTTCTGAAATAGCTTTTTTCTGGTGCATAATATGACCCCCGCAGACGCCTAGTTTAGGAGTTATGGCCATTTTAGTGTTTTGAAATAGTTTTTTCTGGTGCATAATATGACACCCGCAGACGCCTAGTTTAGGAGTTATAGCCATTTTAGTGTTTTGAAATATTTTTTTCTAGTGCACAATATGACCCCCGCAGACGCCTAGTTTAGGAGTTATAGCCATTTTTGTGTTCTGAAATAGCTTTTTTCTGGTGCATAATATGACCCCCGCAGACGCTTAGTTTAGGAGTTATGGCCATTTTAGTGTTTTGAAATTTATTTTCTGGTGCATAATATGACCCCCGCAGACGCCTAGCTTAGGAGTTATAGCCATTTTAGTGTTTGTAATAGTTTTTCCTGGTGCATAAAATGACCCCGCAGACGCCTAGCTTAGGAGTTATAGCCATTTTAGTGTTTGAAATAGTTTTTTTCTGGTGCATAATATGACCCCCGCAGACGCCTAGTTTAGGAGTTATAGCCATTTTAGTGTTTTGAAATAGCTTTTCTGGTGCATAATATGACACCCGCAGACGCCTAGTTTAGGAGTTATAGCCATTTTAGTGTTTTGAAATATTTTTTTCTAGTGCACAATATGACCCCCGCAGACGCCTAGTTTAGGAGTTATAGCCATTTTTGTGTTCTGAAATAGCTTTTTTCTGGTGCATAATATGACCCCCGCAGACGCCTAGTTTAGGAGTTATAACCATTTTTGTGTTCTGAAATAGCTTTTTTCTGGTGCACAATATGACCCCCGCAGACGCCTAGTTTAGGAGTTATAGCCATTTTTGTGTTCTGAAATAGCTTTTTTCTGGTGCATAATATGACACCCGCAGACGCCTAGTTTAGGAGTTATAGCCATTTTAGTGTTTGAAATAGTTTTTTTCTGGTGCATAATATGACCCCGCAGACGCCTAGCTTAGGAGTTATAGCCATTTTAGTGTTTGAAATAGTTTTTCCTGGTGCATAAAATGACCCCGCAGACGCCTAGCTTAGGAGTTATAGCCATTTTAGTGTTTGAAATAGCTTTTTTCTGGTGCATAATATGACCCCCTCAGACGCCTAGTTTAGGAGTTATGGCCATTTTAGTGTTTTGAAATATTTTTTTCTAGTGCACAATATGACCCCCGCAGACGCCTAGTTTAGGAGTTATAGCCATTTTTGTGTTCTGAAATAGCTTTTTTCTGGTGCATAATATGACCCCCGCAGACGCCTAGTTTAGGAGTTATGGCCATTTTAGTGTTTTGAAATAGTTTTTTCTGGTGCATAATATGACACCCGCAGACGCCTAGTTTAGGAGTTATAGCCATTTTAGTGTTTTGAAATATTTTTTTCTAGTGCACAATATGACCCCCGCAGACGCCTAGTTTAGGAGTTATAGCCATTTTTGTGTTCTGAAATAGCTTTTTTCTGGTGCATAATATGACCCCCGCAGACGCCTAGTTTAGGAGTTATGGCCATTTTAGTGTTTTGAAATATTTTTTTCTAGTGCACAATATGACCCCCGCAGACGCCTAGTTTAGGAGTTATAGCCATTTTTGTGTTCTGAAATAGCTTTTTTCTGGTGCATAATATGACCCCCGCAGACGCCTAGTTTGGGAGTTATAGCCATTTTAGTGTTTTGAAATTTGTTTTTCTGGTGCATAATATGATCCCCGCACACGCCTAGTTTATGTGTTATAGCCATTTTAGTGTTTTGAAATTTGTTTTTCTGGTGCATAATATGACCCCCGCAGACGCCTAGTTTAGGAGTTATAGCCGCAGACGCCTAGTTTAGGATTTATAGCCATTTTAGTGTTTTGAAATAGTTTTTTCTAGTGCACAATATGACCCCCGCAGACTAGTTTAGGAGTTATAGCCATTTTTGTGTTCTGAAATAGCTATTTTCTGGTGCATAATATGACCCCCGCAGACGCCTAGTTTAGGAGTTATAGCCATTTTAGTGTTTTGAAATAGCTTTTTTCTGGTGCATAATATGACACCCGCAGACGCCTAGTTTAGGAGTTATGGCCATTTTAGTGTTTTGAAATATTTTTTTCTAGTGCACAATATGACCCCCGCAGACGCCTAGTTTAGGAGTTATAGCCATTTTTGTGTTCTGAAATAGCTTTTTTCTGGTGCATAATATGACCCCCGCAGACGCCTAGTTTAGGAGTTATAGCCGTTTTAGTGTTTTGAAATAGCTTTTTTCTGGTGCATAATATGACACCCGCAGACGCCTAGTTTAGGAGTTATAGCCATTTTAGTGTTTTGAAATTGCTTTTTTCTGGTGCATAATATGACACCCGCAGACGCCTAGTTTAGGAGTTATAGCCATTTTTGTGTTCTGAAATAGCTTTTTTCTGGTGCATAATGTGACCCCCGCAGACGCCTAGTTTAGGAGTTATAGCCATTTTAGTGTTTCGAATTAGTTTTTTCTGGTGCATAATATTTTAGTGCCGATTGTTTTGTGTTCTCGTACTTTTTGCAATAGCTTAGTCTCGTAAACTGTGCGCTGCTGGAAAGTGTTTCTTCTTGCTCGGAAAAATTTGGCGCAGAAATTCTTGAAATGATCAACACGGCCAACAATTATGATTCAATAGCAAGAAGCACAAGCGTTTGTGTAATTTTCACGTCTTAAAATATGTGAAACGTCAATCAATGACAATTCTCTCTCTGGTCGTACTCCACGGCCCAAACCGATGAAAATTTTTAAAAAATTTGCAAAATCATCCTGGAATATCGACGACGGATCATTGAAGAAGTTGTGGAGCGGTTTGGAGTGACTTGCAGTTATGTTTTGGGAACTGAAGATTTGGGGATGGAAATTGTGCCTCTACTGGTGAATGCTGAATAGAAACAAGGTCACGTGGAAGCATACTGTGCTTTGAAAGAAGAGTTCCGAAGATTTTTTTCAATGCTCTCACAGGTGAGAAATCATAGTGCCGCGGTTACGACTCTGATTAGAAGCATCAACCTAGCGAGTGGAAAATTACAAGTTCGCTTTTCCCCATAAAAGCTCGTTAAGTGAATTTGTTTTTGTATTTGAGAAGACTCGTCTATTCAAAACTTGTTCTACGGGGTTCGATAGTAAACAGGCCTTTCTACCAGGATTTTTTTAAAGACTTCGCAACAGCTGAAACCGGAAGAAGCCTGACGTGCAACAATCGGCCGACTGGTCTTTCCACCACAATTGACCTAAAATTACAAGACCTCTATGGTCCATTTTATCAATTCACTTGATCTTGCTCCCGGCGACATGTTTTTCTTTCCCTGGATGCAACAGACATGAGAGGAAAGCATTTTGTATTGTAGATGAAAACGATGAATTCGCTGGCGAGCAACATAAATTTTAATACGGGCTATACTTCCAATGCGTAAAAATTGCAATCCCATTTTGTACCCAAATTAGCCTGTATATTCTCTAGTTTCAATTTGTTATTGATTTTAGTTCGGTGGGGTTTAAAATATTTATAAAATGTGAGTCAAGAGGAACGCAAAAAATTTAAACAAAGCATGCAGTACAGTGGATTGTGTTATTAAACGACATTTGGAGACGTTGACAGTTAAGCGAAAACAGAAAAGTGGAGCTAAAAGTGGAGCACATAATACAAATTTGGACAGGAAAATAGTGGGTACCATCGTAAAAAACCGGACTATGTCATCCAGAGATGTTGCTCGGAAATGTAATATCAACCAAACAATGGTACAAAGATCTAAAAAAACGTAACGGTCTAAAAACACGAAAAAAGACAAAAAATACCAAAAGTTACTGAAAAGCAAAAAAAAAAGTCATAAAAACATGAGCCCGAAAGCTATACGAGTTGATCGGCAACAAGAAAGCGTTTAGTTTTAAATGCATTTTTATTTTCTAAATCATTAACTCTTACATACTAACAAAAAATGCTTAAATGCTAGCTTAAAATTACTTAACAAACTTATATTAACTTACTGGCCCCACACAGGCACTCTAAGCTACTCTAAATTCTTATATCTACGCCTTTCGACTTTATTTACATTTTATTGAAAAATATATTTTGTATACTTAAGGCTAAGAAAAGAAATTGTTAACAAAAAACTTAGCATATGATCCAGATTTTTTATTTTTTCTATAAAAACTTAATATCTAACTTAAAATAAATCTTAGTCTAACTAACCTACATACACAATACACACATTCATACACAGACACTATGCACAATGACATACATATACTAGTATATACCTTTATATATACTAATATATATATATATTCCTTAAATGCTAACCTAAACCTATGCAAGCTGGCCATCGCTATTTACAGAGCAAATAGATTGGTCAGCTCTGCCTCATTAGTGAGGCTGGTCCGTAATTGACGGAAACGACGACGAAACATCTTCTCCATCATTCAACCACCAGAAATGCTGATGCTGCCGAACGACATCCCTCTTATCGCGATTCCCCACCGCCCTACTGAACCTGAGACGATCCACACTGCCGTGTGCGACGTCTCTGTCGTAGTTGAGTCGCCTGTCCCCAGCTCTCCAAGCGACATGGAAGATTAACGGGACCGCTGATCTATCCTGGATCAACCCTATCTGATCTAGGTAGAGAAATGCTTCCGGTGGAACGAAGCCGTCAGAGCGCGCATTCTCGTGGTAAAGATAATTGGGATAGTAGGCCCCAGATATCAGGTTATTCATCGAGGTCATTGCTCTTGCAATGTGCCTTCGAGTCAGCTTAATTACGAAGTTGTCCACTCGTATTAGGTTCGCCCTGTTGTAAAGGACCTCATTACGATAAAATTTTTTGTACTCCGACTCTGGTGTTCTGTACAAGCGAAGGCAAGCCCTCTCAAACACCCGAATCTTTTCCATTAAGCTTGCTCGTACATTGAACCACACGGGACACCCGAATACCAGCATGGGCCTGATAAGGGCCATGTAGCAGATTACCTTCACCCTCTCATCGAGTTGGCTGCTATAAAACAGTCTCTTTGTAAGGGCAAAAGCGCCTTTGGCTCTGGCCAGAGCAGCATCTACATTTTTGTCAAAATACAGAAACTGATCTAGCCAGATCCCACGGTATCTGACTACATTTCGACAGGCAAGAGGCTGTCCGTGTTGTCCAATGATCGAGAACTTTCGCCAATTTTTTCTGGTATCCCTAGAGGCTCCAGACAACGGCGTCCTAAAGAGAATGGTTTCCGACTTCTGAAAGTTGATTTTCAACTTCCAGTCATCGCAAAATCGTCTTATCTTATCGAAGTCACGCTGCAAGAGAGTATTAATGACCTCGATTCTTGGACCTGTTCTGTACGCTATCAAATCGTCTGCGTACGCAATAGTATGGGGAAGTGAACCTATCAAGTCGCTTGTATAAATGTTGAATAGGATCGGCGAATTGACCGCGCCTTGCTGAAGACCATTTTTAATTTGAAATATTCCAATAGAAGTCACATCGCCATTTTTCACGATGAACTGTCTGTTGGTTAGCATATTATAAAGAATGTACAAGAGTGGTTTACTGATCCCCAGCCTAGTCAGCTTATAGAAAAGACCCTCTAACCATACGGTGTCGAAGGCCTTCTCCAAGTCAACAAGGCAGGCACCAGTACATTGGTTTTTGCCTTTATTCCATTGGATATCGGACACCAGTTTAGACGCGGCATGTGAGATATCATGTCCCGCCTTAAAACCGAATTGATTATCCGGAACTATATGTTTGTCCTCAACCCACCTAGACAGAGCTCTATTGATTACTTTTTCAAACACCTTACTGATATTCGGAAGGAGACTTATCGACCGGAGATTCGCCGGATTGGATATATCCTTTCCCTTTTTGGGGATAGGTTGCACCACCGCCGTTTTCCAATGCGCTGGATAATGTGCATTATTCATTGCATTATTAAACAGGGTGGTGTAAATGTCCACCGCATCTAGAGGAAGATGTCGAAGCACGATGTTCGGAATACCATCTGTCCCCACTGATTTCTTAGCCCTGATTGTGTCGATGATCTCATGGAGCTCTTCCTTCGAAATGAACGGGGGTAGGTCACCCTCTCTGGTAATGACATTATTTGCCATATTTTCGTCGCTGAACCGGGTGAAACCAGAGCCCTCGGATCGCCAGTTCTCTATTTCATTTCGAATGTAGAAGTCGTGCACCAAGACGCGATTGTCCAGGTCATAATTAGGGCCAATGGTATCAGTGGCCTTGTATATTTCCTGGAAAGTCGCCCCTATGGCCTCAACCTTCTCCTGTGGATCCTCGATCACAAAGAAGTCGTCATCATCAGCGGCCTCATTTGGATCAATACCTGCTATTGTCAGTAACCGTTCGTTGTCTGTTGTCCGGGGTATTTTAAGACACTGAAGGTCGTTTTGATTTTTCCTCCGAAATAGTTTATTTATTTGAGGGAACATATTCGGGTTGCTGGTGTTTACAGCCCGAACCCTGTTGTTCCAATACGAACTTACAGAAATTCTGTAATTCTCTTTTATTAACGTTTGAATATTTTTAATCGACGCCTTCAGTGTCCTAATCTCCGGGTCTTGTCTGTCAGTAAACTGTCTGTACAAGTTTTTGAGTCTTGACAGAAGTCTACTTTTCTGTCGGTGCAGTGCGTCAATAGTAGGATTGCGGAACAGGTCTTCGTTAGTCGTATGTCGATATCGCGGTATTGTTGCGTCCATAGTTTGTTTAATTGTCTCGTCCATTTGTTTTAGGTAATTGTCGATCTCCTCGTTTGACAAATTCCTATTGGACGGTGGGTGGAGCGCATTCGAGGAGAGCGCACGTGTCATGGTTGCGGAGAAGCGTGTCCATCGAGTCTTACTGTAGTTGTAAGAATATCTTTGGACCAACTCCTCCAATTCCGCAATTTCGTTAGGAACTGTAATTTTGGTGCTAAAACCGCAATGGTCGCTGTCATACACGAATGTGCGCAGACAGTTTAGCGTTTGTAAATTCGTACCTGTTAGTCGTATACGTTCGTCGTACAGCAGTAGATCCAAATAAGACCCGCCTCTGGGAAACGACGGGTTATCCGTCGCTTTGAGACCGAGTCTGTACATTACATCGTGCTGACCCCACCAATCGAGTAGTAGGTTCCCTCTAGTATTTGGCACATTATTTCCCCAATCTCTGTGTTTAGCGTTGAAATCCCCACCGATTATAAAATAATTCTCCCCCGATTCCAGCCTCAGAAGTCGAAAAAGCGTGTCGAGCTCTGTGATAAATAAAGTGGATTGTGAAGTTTCAGGTGCATAAACCGAGGCCAAGTACAGCCACTTTCCACTGCGGAGCGGGATGTAAATGACGACTGCCTCCAACACCCGAAACCTGCGCAACACTCCCTTGTACACTCTGTGAAATTTTATACCTTGTTTAATGAAGATTGCGACCCCGCCTCCACATTTGGATCTGGGCCGGTTTCTTCTTCTAACAATATAATTGTTGTACTCCAGTTTGTGCTTATCGGTTAGCTTGGTTTCGCTAGCGAAAAGCACATCAGGAGTTTGGTCTTGTAGCAATTTAAACATCGCGGCTCTTCGTTCGATCCTAATCAGTGAATTAACATTCACCGCAAGGACCTTCAAAGATTGCTCCACCATGTGCGTACCCATTACGACATGTGTTGCGTTAGGCCCGGCAGAAGCGCGTAGATCTGGTCCACCCGCTTGGCCTGCTCTTGCACCTGCTTTTGCAGCTGAGCCATCTGCCCTTGGATTGCGAGCAAGATGGCTAGCATGTTAGGTGCAGCTTCCGTTGTTCTTGGCATTGGCGCCGGAGAAGCAACAGTCACTTGCTGTACCGTAGCCCCTCTACCTGCTGCCATTTGGGCGTAGGAAATTTGGGACGTGACGGCTGGTGTTTGAAACCTAGCAGGTGAACGTTTGACCTCCACCCTCTGCTGCTGAGCCAGTTTTGCTTTCTTAATATCAACGAACTTAGGACAACCCCGATAGTTTGCGGTGTGTCCCACGTTCCCACATAATACGCACGAGAGCTGCGTCCTATCGGATGCTCCGTCCCTACCCAGAGTACACTCCTCGGAACTGTGGTTCTTTGCGCACTTCACGCATCGAGGCTGCATATGGCAGTTCGAAGCGGCGTGTCCGAACCTCTGGCAGCGAACGCATTGTATAACGCCTTCGCTCCTTTTTAATTTTTCCCAGTGAACCACCTGGTAGTCTAGGACATTGATACTCCTTAGACTATCCAGACGGCTTTCGGGACTGAGCTGCACCAGGAAGAACGGCAGACTCCGTTTCTCCCGCCTGGCTCTAGCTGTGGTAAATGGCTTTACCCCCACGAACTTGAGTCCTTCGCACTCTTTCTCTTTGAGCAGTGCCAAGATCTCCTCAGGATCAGAAGACGGTTCCAACCCCTTCAGCAACATCGATTACCGCTTTTCACACTTCGGTGTGAAAGAGTAGTGCTCCGTCGTCGTTTCCTTTAGGAGCTCTTTCACTTTCGCGTAGCCCTCCACTGTATTACAGTGGATGGCATGGCGATCGTTCCCCAATCTCTTAATATTAAAATTATTACCAATGACCAACTTACACAGGTCCTTGGTAGCATTTACCTCCAATTTATAGGTGTTGATAGGCGGCACCTTCTCCTTCTTCTTCTGCTGCTGCTGCTGCTGTTGCTGCTGCTGCTGTTGTTGTTGTTGTTGTTGTTGTTGTTGTTGTTGTTGCTGCTGCTGCTGCTGCTGTTTTTGCTGTTGCCGTTTTTGTGGCTGCTGCTGTTTTAGCTTTGGCCGTAGTTGTGACTGCTCTTGTTGTTGCTGCTGCTGTTTCTTAGTCTTTTGTTGTTCTGTTTGCTTTTGAGCAAGCTGCTGTTGTTGGGATTGGCCTTGCTCTTCCCTCTTCCTTCTTGCCATTTGTTTTTCTTTTATGGCCAGCACTCTTTCTTGTAGCATTTTGATGCTGCTACTAATAGCCTCCATTTCTTCCTCTTCATCATCGGATTCGCTCGCTGCCAATGAAGCGAAGTTGTTCCCTTCCCTTACCCCGCCAATCACCTTTACAGTGGCCGTTGGTAGGGTGGGACGTTTTTCTAAGTTAGAAGGTGGACTAAGCTTCCTCCTTCTCTTTGGTTTTGGCGTTTGGCTCGAACCACTCGAAGCCTCACCTGATACATCAGCAGATCCCGCTGTTAACATAGCGGACCGCTCTCCACAATCCATCACGTGATGGACAACACTAGTACCACTTTAACTTGTTTTGAATTTATTTCAAATGAAAATAAAAAAAAAAAAAAGAAAAAAAAAATGTGAAGAGTACACACGGGGATTCGAACCCACGACCTGTACTATGCCGGCCGAGCACGCTAACGCTCTGCTAATTGGAGCCTATAGAAATTACTTCAAATGTCACTTTGTTATTTTGATATTAATATGCACTCGCAAGCCGAAACACGTCTGTTCTCCACGGAGATATGTGAACTACTGCAACAAGAAAGCGTGCTTGGTTTTGGATGACGAAACTTATGTCAAAGCCGACTTTACTACTCTTGCAGGTGCGCAGTTTTACAACTCGTTTGAAGCTGAGATTCTTCCGCAATCAACAACATCGATTGGGATGGAAAAACTCGGGTCAAAATATCTCGTTTGGCAGGCCATTTGCCAATGTGGACACAGAAGCTCATCGTTTATTACAACGGGAACAATTAACGGAGAAGTGTACATTAACGAGTGCCTAAAAAAACGGTTGATTCCTTTCTTAAACAAACACGAGCGTTCAACATTATTTTGGCCAGATTTAGCTTCAGCTCACTATGCTCATGTGACGTTGAGCTTTCTTGTTGCTAAAAATGTCGACTTTGTCTCAAAAGACATGAATCCACCCAATGTATCACAGTGCCGTCCCATTGAAAGATATTGGGCTTTGGTCAAAGCTAAATTGAGGAAAAGTGAGCAGTGTGCAAAGGACGTAAAAGATTTTAGTGCTAAATGGAAAAGAGCGTCCAAAAAGATCACGGATGTAACTGTCACCAATATTATGAAGGACATTCGAAAGAAGTTGAGGAAAGAATGGGATCTCAAGTAATTTTTTTTTATTTTTTGTAATTGTGAAAGAATTTAATAAAAACAGAGTTTTAAAGCAATAATAATAATAAGCTTCATCACTCTCTCACGCGCATTTGCATTACTGACGCCAGGAATACCAACAACATCCACTGCACACTGTTTCTCTCTTTGCTCTAGCAAATTCACTTTCACCTCCAAGGAAACGATCTTTTTGTTGAGAGATTCATTGTTATTTTCCAGAGTTTTGATTTTTAAGAGTGCATCGGTATTTAGTTGTTGCAATTTCATTATTTCAGCAAACAATATCTTCAGAGTTATAGGCTTCTTAACAGACTCAGATGATGAAGGTTCACCGCCAGCTCTTATGGTTGTAGAGAGAGCGGCCTGATGGTTGCTGCCGACATCACAATCGGTTAAGAAAAGACTTACAGGTGGATCCCTAAGTGTGGTGACTGGTGAAGGGGTCTTACAAGAGTGTGATCATACATGATCGATTTTCTTCGCAAACTAACACAGCTATCACATCTGTAACCTTGCTCACTTTTTCCGTAGAATTCAATTTCTTTTCCTTCAAGTCTGGCGCACTTTGCATGAAAATATTCATTGCAATTTGAGAACTGAATTTTCAGATCGATTCTTTCGATTTTTAAAACACACAATCTACACTTCATTATTACTTCAAATGTTTTTGTTTTATAGTAAATAATCAATATATATGGTTTTTCTTTGTTTAATTTGTACGACTTGTTCTCAGCGCATGTGTCCCCATCGACATTCACAAGCGCACGTATTTTCCGAACTGCCTGAAGTTGCGCACTGTATGTCCGAAAGCAAGGGCACATTCCAACAAAGTGATATGTATTTTCAATAGCATCAAGGTTGCAGATCGTACAAACGCCTACCGAATCTCTTCTAAAAGCTTTTGCATTGAGATTGAGCGATTCGCACCTGGACTTTTACACCATGCTAATCATCTCGCGTGAGTTACTGTCTTCGAAGTAGTTTGGCACCTCGGCATGGAAACGTGATTGCAGCACTCTGTTTGTATGTTCCGTCTAATGTTTTACTATAAGTTTTTTACAAGTTTCTATATGCAATACTTTCCACTCAGACTTGGTTGACCAGTTACTAGATGGAGTGAAAAGTGACATCCTTGACCGCCAGAATGCGCTGCTACTGCAAAAACGGCTATGGTGCCTTGCAGTCCGTTTATATTTAGGCAGACATGCCAAATTTCAGTGCGACACTGTTTTTAGTTTTGTTTTGACAGCTGGTTGTTGTTGACGTGTTTGGCATCATGTTGAGTATGGACAAAAACGATTCTCGTTCTATCATAAAACATTATTTTTTGAGAGGCAAATCGGTGAAGGAAACAAAAGAGAAGTTGGATAAATATTATGGGGCTATTACTCCGTCAGATTACACCGTCAAATAATGGTTTCGAGCGTTTCGTCAAGTCCGCAGCGGCAGACCCTCATATGCGGTTGCAGAGGACAATGTCAAAAAAATACATGAAATGATGTTGGCCGACCGGAAAGTCAAGGTGCGCGAGATAGCAGATACCACAAAGATCAGTACTGAGCACACACGCCATATTTTGGGCAATATTCTGCATATGAAAAAGTTATCCTGCCGCTGGGTGCCGCTCCTGACCAAAAACACGAATGCGAGAGCACTTCGAAAGAGTGTTTGGACTTGCTGATGCGGAATCGGGCGGACTTTTGGCGTCGATTGGTAACTGGATTTGGATCCCTCGGACTATTATCTCTTCCCAAACCTCAAAAGATGGCTCATCAATAAAAAATTCAGCTCACGCAAGGAAATCACGGAGGAAAACTACTTTTCGGACGAGATCAAGAAGTTGGAAAATCGCTGGAATAAATGTATCAAACTAAAAGGGGACTATATTGAATAATATAGAAAAACATTGAAAAAAAAAATTGTTTAATTCCCAAGGAGGTCACTTCTCACTCCATCTAGTAACCTCAATGTTGACCTCATTAAAGAGTTCTGACCACTCACTTGCCCAGTAAATCTGCTTTCTTATGATGACATCTGAAAGTTTTCTCGGTAATCTGTTTTCGGCAAGGGTGCTAACTCTTCGGATGTATTTGAAATGGAGTTCTAGTGTTGAAGGGAAGGCTTTTGGAAGATTAAGCACGTAATTTGGTGTGTTACTAGGTAAGGAAAAACATCTATTGATAAAAAACCTTTGCAATTTTTCGACTTCATTGTGTTCCGAGTAAACCCAAACTTGGGCGCTGTAGCTCATCACTGATTTGGAAGCCCCTTCATGTTTTTGTTTTTGATGAAGTTTGATCAGGTAGCATTTATTGAGTTTTTGGACATTGCAAGTCTCTGCATAAGATGTTCTGTCCACGACATATTGTAAGTCAGAGTTACTCCTAGGTACTTGTATTTGTTAGATATTTTCCCGCAGTCCGCCGTTTCGAAAAATCACTATTTCTGATTTTCTTAAGTTCACAAGTGGATTCCATTTTGAGCAATAATTTGCGAAGCTATTTACTCGTATTATTGCTTGCAAGGAAGCGGGATTCTCGGAGAGAAGAACAATATCGTCGGCATAAAGTAAGACTTTTACTAATATAACTTCAATGGATATTCCACCCGGTAGATCAGAGTCAAGGTCATTCAAGAACAAGATAAATAGCAGAGCATTGAGAACTCATCCCTGTTTTACACCTTGATTGATAGGAAAGAAGTCGCTGATGTTTATTCCATTCCATACTGTTTTAATGTTGTTGTGATAGATAGCCTTTAGGATTGAGAGCATTTTTGCGGACATTCCCAAAAGTCTCAGCTTGTGGAATAATGCGTCTCTGTTTATGTAGTCGAAAGCAGCTTTTAAATCGATGAAAAACGCATAGAGTTTCTTTTTTTTGGACTTAGTTGTAGTTTTATAAGGCAGGAGAGACTGAAGATTTGGTCTACAGTTGAGTAGTTTTGCCTATATGCAGCTTGGAACTCTTTCAAGATCTAATTTTCTTTAAGCCATCGATTAAGCCGGTTCAAAAGAACGGTTGTGAACAGCTTGTATATAGTGTCCATAAAAGACAGACCGCGGTAGTTGGCTACATCATTAGGGTTCCCTTTCTTGAACAGAGGAAACATTATTCACCTTTTGAAGAAATCGGGAATGGTTCCTGTATTAAAGATGTTGCGAAATAGTCGGTGGATTTCTTTGGCTAAATTAGACGAAGAATTTTTATAAAATTCGAAAGGAATGCCATCGATGCCAGGGGCTTTGTTATCATTTGCTGATGCAACAGCTGCTCGAACTTCATCCATTTTAATGTCTTCATCAAGCAAGGGTGTGTGGATATCTGTATTTAAGGTATGTTCGTATGATATTACTGCTGGGAAGCTGGAAGGATTTAAAGTTGTAAGCATTAAGGCCTATCTAAGTTTTATCAAGGATACTATGAGATATGTATATGCACAATTTTCAAAGTAGTCGACCTAGGAGAACATACGGTATCTACTGCTTAATAGCCATTTTGTGATCAAAGGGAATTTAGTGAAATTCTCAAAATTTGCAGGGAGTCACTCAGACCTTTGGTGTTATTTGTATCAAAACTTTGTCCCCTGAGGAAAAGAGAAACTAAAACCTTTAGATTCTGCGAAATGTCGCAATCCGAAAAGGACATACCCCGTTTACTGGTTTGAATATGGAGCTCTAGCGTAAAATCAAAGGAAATGTCTATGAAAATGTATTTTTCAACCTTCAGAGGAATATGTAGACTACAGCGTTGCTTAGTGTCTACAGAAAAATTAGATGCTTATCAAGGAAAAATACTTGGATTTCTTTTAAATTCAATTGGCTTTCCAGAAGCCACAATGGTCCGTTATAGTGACTGATTGTGCATGAGGACTCAAGCTCCATACACATTTTAAACCTTACCTAATTTAGAACTTCAGGCAGATTAGTTTTGGATTTGAAGACCTCCGCAGAGCATTTCCATTTGAGATAACTTTCCTCGCCTGTGGCATATGGTACAAATTTTTCTTGGAACCCTTTCTGCTAACCAACTTTGATTATGTGTGTGGTCAAATAAATTGATTTCCAAATGAGAAAGTTTCTAAGCCTCGGCTATTTTTCTACTCTTATGTGCAAATGTAATCATGTACAATCTTTTTGTTTCTGTTGCTTTCTCCTGCTTGACCTCGTAATTTAGTGTCACATACATGTGTCTTCCACGTGATGTGCATATTAATGCTACTGATCCAAACAACTTCTTGAAATGTCTCCTTACAAGTGTCAAACGACCTTGATGAAAGTCAACAGTTTGGATTTTCTCAACCCTAGGGTAGGGTCAAATATTCTGTATGGAAAATGTCCAATGGAAGTAATATTTCATGAATTATTAAACCCAAGCTCTAGAGCACATGTCAACAACATCCTTTTTATATGTAAATGCGATTGTCCTTTGAGGAAATCTTTAGCAATTTCCATTTTCATAATATTTCTGTTTTCAGGGACTAACATGATTTCCATATTTGAAAAATGGTTCCGAGTGAAGATTTTATTTTTTAAAACCAGTTATGGAAGATAGAATACTTCCGCAACACATTCAGTTGATTTGTTCGCATTTCTGTGCCTAGCCTAAGTTCTCACATTTCGAAACTAGGAAATGTAAAATGAAACTAAGTGCACCATCTCTATTTTAAATCGATCAGTATTGGTAGAAATTCCTAACCAGATTCGTCCAGCTAGAGAAAAAGTGAATATGAGAAGATAATTTGTTGCATGCTGAGATAAGGCAGTTGAAAGTCGGGAAATCTCTTTTTCCAACTCAGAACACTGACTACTCGAAAGGACATGAAAATCCAGTATGGGGTTTGTGCTAAGGTCGACATCATCTCAGGCTTATTTTTGAGGTCTGAAGCGACTGAATAATAATAAGATGATTTCAGACTAGGGTATCAATTGCAATTAAATAGTACAACAGTAGAACCCGGATAACTACCTCTCCACGATTTTAGCTTTTTTTGGCTACTTAAGCGGGTGAGGTGGTTAAACAACCCCTCTTAAATATCCCGATGAGGCAGATATCCAAATTCGGTTATCTACCTCAAGTAAGTAATCAAGCGAGTTTCTTACATTAAAATTTAAGTAAAAAATTTATCGCTTTTTAGTATTAAAAAACTAAAACAGTGCAGTGCAATTTAAAAAAACAAAAATATTAAACAGTGCGGGTATCCCACCTCTCCCGCTCCTGGTCTTAGTACTGTTGCTTGCAATTGGTCATTGCCGTTACTAGATTTATCATACGGTACGGGCAGTAACTGAGTGTATGTAACAACTGATGGATAGCGGGTTGTGTGTGAAAATTTTGTTGCTGTACTGTTTCGTATTGTTGTAAGGGCATAACACCTACAGCAATTTGATTCGGTAAACCATCGTCAGAAATTTCACTTCGCTTAGTATCGTCGATATTTGTGTTTACTGTATTTGTTTGTAATTATGACTAGGGAATTCAGGGTGGACGTAGAGAATATACGCGGGCTAAAAAGTAATCACTTTTCTGCGTACGTGCACGACTGTAAATTCAGGCCACTTTTTTTTTCACTTTGTGAAACATTGGTAGATCCTCGCCCACACCTTTCAAATCAGTCTGATCAGAAGCTACCTGTCTACGAACTACGAATAATATTCTCTCACCGCGGTCTCGCCTTTTATGTGCGTAGTGATGTAGCTTCCCAAATTTCACCACAATGTAGTCCCTTTTCCAATCCGAAATTCAATTCCATGTGGTTAAAATTCCATCTTCGTAAGCAAATTATCCACTACTGCTTTATTTACAGAAGCCACAAACTGGACAGCAACTCGACCTTTCACGAGCTTGATGCGCTGTCCGACTCCATTCAAAGAATGGTATCCCTGTATCGTCATACTGAGATCGTGATTACGGGCGATCTCAATATACACAATTCTAGTTGGCTTCGACATTCTGGACAAATAACACCCGAAGGACGGTGTGTTGAGATCTTCGCTGCCGAAAATAATTTAACAAGCTAATGAGCCCATACAAATACCAGGCGTTGACAGTCATACTGCCAAGACGCTGGACTTGTTTTTAAGTTCTCACCCTGACAAGTACTGTGTTGATGTGCTCTCCCCTCTAGGCTCGTCGGAGCATTGTGTCAAATCAGCTAAATTCTCGTACACCCACCACACAGTTAGAGAAAAGATTCCTAAAAGAACCGTATGGCAATACTAGAAAGCCAATTGAAGCGGACTTAACAACTTCTTAATGAATTTTAACTGGTCGTTATGTTTCCTCGATAACAACGTGGATGCCACTGCTGACATGATCACAGAAACTATTCCCTTTGGAATGAGATGCTCTATCCCTCATCGGATGAAGAGTATCAAACCAAAAGAAAAGGTATGGTACGACTCGAGCTGTAAAGAGGCTGTCAGGGGTAGAGAATTATTTTTTCGGCCCTACAATACCAACCCGGCAGAGGACAACCGCAAAAAGTTTAAACGAGCCAGAAATTACTGCAACGTCTTTCTCAAGCGTGTGAAATTCCAATTCGACCAAAAACTGAGGCAAAAAATACTGCAATGTCCCAAAGGCAGTAAAAATTGTTGGTCATTCCTCAAAAGCATTAGAAATTCTGCCTCATCCTAAATCCCAACGCTCATTTACAATGACATTCCAGCTGTCAGCTCTTTGGACAAGGCCAATCTGCTTGCTGCACACTCAACACTCCCAGATTATGCTTTGTCCCCGCCTACACTTGAGTGCGTCGAATCTACAATGGTACGAATCCACTTTCGCACTCGTGTAGTAGCAAGAGTTCTTAAAGACCTTATCATACACAAATCCGCCGGTCCAGGTGGTACGAGTACACCTTCCTTTCTTCTGAAGAGGTGTTCTACCACGCTGGCGAGACCACTGCGCAAGCTTTTTCATCAATCCTACCCTTTAGGACACTTTCCGAGCAGATGGAAAACAGCATTTGTCCAGCCAGATATTTCATAAGTCAGCTTATGAAATATCTCAAAACACGAAAACTTCTCAATGGCCCGCAATATGGTTTTCGAAGCAACAGGTCCACTGGTGATTTGATGGCATGTCTCACCGAAAAGTGCAACCAAAGCATACATCAATCTGGTGAAAGCAAGATAGTTGCATTTGATATTTCTAAGGCATTTGACAGAGTTTGGCATCAGGCTCTTTTGTCAAAAATGCGTGCTTTTGGGATCGACGACTCTCTTCTTCAATGGATTAGAAATTACCTTTCGGAACGTTCAAGTCGTCTTGGATGGTTTCAAGTCTGATATTTACAAAATAAATATTGGTGTGCCCCAGGGCTCCGTTCTGTGTCCGACACTCTTTTTAATTTTCGTCAACGATCTCTTTTCTGCCACTTCTAATCCAATATATTCCTTTGCTGATGACAGCACTCTCTGCTTTTCGTATTCGTTCCCGGACTCACATCCCTGCTCTTCGGCTGTAGAACGGGAACGTCAGCGTATGTTAAGCTCATTAAATTCCGATATTAACAGCATAACCAATTGGGGAACTATCAACCGAGTGGAATTTAATGCTTCCAAAACTCAATGCTGTCTGCTCTCATTAAAGCGAAATTCAAATACCCAGCCATTATCCATGGATGGCACTTGCATCATCGAAACCGATAAACTTGCCATTCTCGGTATGTGTATCAGTAACAACTTACGTTGGAATGACCACATATTCGATGTCGCTAAAAACGCTGCTAAATGTATAGGTTTCCTCAAGCGATGTAAGAAATATTTCACCCCCTCTGATCTGGCCACAATATATAAAGATTTCATCCGTCCAAAATTGGAGTACAATGCCCGCATCTGGTCGGGTGACGCCCAAAATATCTCTGCAGCTGCTAGATAGGATTCAAAACCGTGCGATAAAACTCATTGGTGAACACCGACGCTATTTCCACCACCAGTGCTCCATTGAAGTAGCATTCCGCCCATTCAAACTTTCAACCGTAACACCCGTTTCGCTATGAATGCTCATCAGTATACCCTCAAGCCCATTATCGGACGTACTCTAAAATATCGTGACTCTTTCCTATGCCGTACAACTCGCTTATGGAATGCCCTGCGGATCTCGGTGTTTCCTGGTCGTTATAATTTACAAACATTTAAAAACAATGTACATCGGTACCTGTCTTTTCTTCCTCCCTAAATTTCCCTCGCCCGCGCTGTGTACGAACATTTTAAGGGTACAAAAACCCCTTAAGTGCGCGCTGATTATAAAATAAAAAAAAATTTAAACAAATATCAATTAACAGATATAATAATGCAGTTAAATATTTTGCATTATGTATGTTAATAATAAAGCTTCACATTCATTTATGTATTGTACGCTAAAATTGCAAGTGCGAAAAGCCTAGGATAAGTTACTGAGGTTAGCATTCTTCAAATCAGAACCTCTGATCGGGAATGATAACCGGCTATTGTACCCGGACAAAGATTGGTTTCTGGAATGTGAAGATGCTTCTCGACGTCCTCAAAATGTCAGATTTCTCCAATTAGAGAAGGAATTCATTCGGTATAAGATGGACTCTTAAGGATTAGTGAAGTTAGATGGTTGCAGTCTCCAACTCGTAACACTGTACTACTCTACTCCGGAAAGAAACCTGGAAGCTATCTAACCGGCGTTGGATTGCTGCTTTCCAAAACAGCTCTCAAAAGCTTAATTTTCTGGGAGCCTTCAGACAACCAGATCCTAAAAGCCAGGTTTCGGACTAGAGTACGTCGCGTCACCATCGTACAGTGTTACGCTCCAACGAAGCTCTTTTCTACCGAGGAAAAGATGGCATTTTATAACCGGCTGAGTGCTGCTTATGATAGCAACATACAATACATCACGTGGAAACATCATAATGGTAATGGAAAATTGAATGCCAAGATTGGCAATGACAATGATGTACTCAGGCATGTTATGGGAAAGCATAGTGACGATATTTGCATCGCCAACCGCCTTGTAATAGGAGGGACCAGACGTGTCACACAGTCAGTTGGATATCGACGGACAGACAAGCAACTTCCAATCACTTCGCAATCAGCCGGCGATTTAGAAGCAGTCTCCAGGATGTTCGTAACAGAAGGGGTGCATACATGGGAATGACCCTGGACCACCATCTGATGGTTGTTACCGTAAGACTACGTACAGCTGCAGTTTGGAGATCCCAAGAAAACACCCGAATGCCTAAGTTGTACATACACAATGTAAAGCGTACATTTGTGCATACATTCTTATTTCACCTTGTATTATTGCGTTTATAAAAGTTCAAAACACATATCATTTAAAAGAAAAAAAATTTGCTAGACTGTAAGAAAATCTAGTTAAAATAATCAGTAACTTTCATCTGATTCATGTGACGCACTTCAAGGTCGATAATTTTCTCCTCAACATTTTCGACATCATGGGTGCTATTATCTTTCTAGAAAGCAAATTTTCTAAGAACATCTAATGCATATAATGCTTCTTTTATATTAGGAGGGTTAAGCTCTTCTTCACCGTCCCACATATCTTCTGAATTTTCGTCTTCTTCTTTCGTATTATTTCTTCATTTTCCAAAAGTTCTTGACCAAAATAGAATCCCACCTGAGGAAAAACCAAAAACTTTATTTCAGCACTTACTTCTCTGGAACGCATAAAACCTTTCTAAAACAATTCTTAATCGTTTCTTCTGTGGCCAACCACCAAGCCCTCTGCACAAAAAACAGTGCATCCAAAACAGATATTGTTTTAACGAATTGTTTTAGATTCAAACCTTTTCCTAAGGCAACCAAATGCTTTCTTATTATTATTTGCCTATAGTGAGATTGGAAACTGTGAATAATTCCCTGATCAAGTGGCTGAATCAAAGCGGTGGTGTTTGGTGGAAGATATTGGACGCAAATATTTCTTAACTTAACTGCTGTTTTGTGGCAGGAAGCATTGTCCACGAATAACAGAATGTGTATCCCTTCCTTTTTCATCTCTTCATCAATTTTGGATAGTATAGAGTTCCATAAAGAAGTTGTCATCCAAGCCTTTTGATTGGAATAATAGGGAACAGGTAGACTTTTCTTGTTGAAACATCGAGGATTTTTCGATTTTCCAATAACGAAGACCTTTTTATAGGTTCCAGCAGCGTTGCATAAAAATAGTAAAGTTATTCGGACTTTCTGCGATTTATTGCCTCTTATTGTTTCTCCACGTCGAGCAAGTTAACGAGGAATAGCTTTTTTTAAAATGGGACCTAAAACATGGCTAACATAGTTTTCAGCACCGCTTTGATCACTTTCATTAGAATCACCATGTATTTAGTAAATTGGATATTCTCTCTGCGTTTTCATCTCCATAACCACCCATTGTTCGGCTTAAAATCGGAGTTAAGTTTAAGGGCCTTATTAAGAATGAAAGGGCCAGACATCACTGCGTTTTCAGCTCGAGCTTGATCAAACCATTTTGTTAAAGCATTTTCCACATCTTCATGCGTACCTTTGCGTTGGCGTTTTGATTTCAAGTTTTTATTTCCACACGCAGCCTCACGAATTTGATCTTTTTTTCTTAAAATCCTGTTCAGCGTCGATATGTCTTTTTTCGTTTTAACTTTGCTTTCGAACTGCGAGAGCAATTTTAATTTCTGCTCAATCGAAAGTGTGGATACGCGCCTATTCATTTCTGTAGAGATGTATGAAAACTTTCGCTAGATTATTTTATACATATTTTTTTTTTTGCAAATTTCACGGACAAATCCAAATCAGCAAGTACAAATGACTTTTGAAATAAATCTCAGGCAAAAAGAGACAAAGCGAATATGTCATTTTTTGCGACGAAGTGAAGTTTGCTTCGATGGAATTTTAGGATTTGAATGAGGTACTTGCGTTTTATATGAGCAAACGAGCGAAAAAAAGTGATAAATAGAGGACACTAAACTGAGTTAAGCACTTAAGCGTGAAGCACTTATCCCGGTTTTACTGTATACTCGAAAATAAACTGGGCACAGTGGCCCATTTCGACTTGTTTCGAATAAAGATATCGCAACAGTTTTTTTTTCTGCTTAAAGGAAACTCCCCGTCCAATAAAATCGGTAAATTTTGATAAAAATGTTTTGCAGAGCACTTCAGAATAGTCTGCTGAATTAGGACTTTCTCACCAGAGGAGATAAACATATCATTTTACTTTAAAAATTTTTGTATTTCCTAGTCATTGTAACATTCAGACATTTAAAACCAAAGTACATCGGTACCTATCTTTTTTTCCTCCCTAATTTTCCTTCGCCTGTGCTATTTTCAAACATTCTAAGGGTACTTTAACACCTTGAGCTCGTCCTATTTAGAAAAAAATCTTCAACTTCAATATAAAGGGTGGCATGATAAGAACGATAGGAAAAAAAATTAAATAAAACAACAACGGTGTTAGATATAAAATTGATTCTGGCTTTATTTTCATGCCATTATGTGTGCATGGCTTCGCTAGCTGTGATTCAAGCGGTCGGTCCAATTTACGATGACCCGGCTCGACGTTGTCGAGCTCTGACCAGAGAACGTCGGTTAACATCGCTCTATACCTGCGACCATTCACGACGACGGGGTCTCCTTCCTTATTTCGGAAGAAATAATGTCCGATGATGCCGCCATGCCATAAGCCCTACCAAACAGTCAATCTTTGTTGATGCGTTGATGCTTGACCGAACACTTGTGGATTGTGTTCGCTCCAATATCGGCAATTTAGCTTGCTGACACAGCCGCTGAGCCAAAACAGGGCCTCGCACTAGAGGACGATTTTTTGGCCAAAATCCGGATCTACGGCTTACATTTCCAGCGCCCAGTTGGCGAACCAACGGCGTTGTTTGTTCGACTTCAATTATTGCGTCAATACCATCTTATACGTATGTAGGCCGAAATCCAACCACAACATAAGCCGGATTGTGACTCTCTGGCAATGCCCAATTCAGCTGATCAGCGCCGAACCAATATTTCTGGGTCTTCTTCGATACTGACCGCTACGGCGGCTATGATTTCTTCATTTCGCATTAATTTCTGTCTGGTTGGTTGCTTAAGATCCAAGGGAGTGTACTCACGCTCAAAGCTTTCACAGTGCGACGAGTTGCCTGTACACCGAAGCCATGATGACGACCGACCTCACTGCGAAATTCACGTTGGGTATTTACAATTGAGCCGGAGTTTCGATAATATTTTTTAATAATCTCCGCACGTTCGGCAAGCGTACAACGATGCATGATGAAATGGCAAACCTTACTGAATATCTTGACAGCTTGATGTCATTGGTAACTTTGACAGCTACTAATATTTCAGCTTTCTTCGTAATGCCGCAATCTTATAAATATCTTTCTTGCCAATCTTCTAGATTGCACTTCTACTTCGTTTTGTCGTCTGCTAATAAGTTTTGAAAGTTTCTCTTTCAATTCCGGCAGAATGTCTCTAAGGCCATCGCACGGGCTATAGCTAAAGATTATTCAGCCTCTTTCCTGTAACGCTCATAGTCTACTCCATGAGCTAACTACATTATGACTTTCGCTATTTCAATTTTACTAAGTCCACGCTTGAGAGACTTGGCTTTTGTTCTTTATTGCCATTTTCGGCTGTTGGAATACCGAGCACAGATTTCGACTTGCTCTTGCATTTTCCTTCGAAGTAGTTTGAATAAAAGCCATTTACATGGGCAACACCAGTGAGATTTCCATTATCGGAATGTCTTTCTATGATAGCATATGTACGTCGAAATTACCGAAGGTCAGATATCGCTGAAAATGCTGCAAAAGTCTTCGTATTAATTGGCAATATAATCAATATCGAAACTCGCCTAATCTGTCTTTGTTTTCCGGTATATCACCTTGATCAAAAAGTTCCCGGGGGACACCACCGTGTGGCGCTCTCGTTGTTCCGATTTGAGTACATCTATAAGTGTATGTGCGTTGGCGATTTTTTACAATTTTAGAATTTGACTTAAATTTGCAACAACGAACTTGTATGCGAACGTTGGAAATATTGGAAAAGTGTTTCGGCAACGATTCTCTAAAGAAAACGGTCATTTAGCAGTAGCACAAGTGGTTCAAGAGTGGTCGTGAGTCAATCGAAGATGATAAACGCAGTGGCAGACCATCGACATCGAAAACCGACGAAAACTTTGATGAAGTACTCGTAAAAGAAATGTTGGTCAATAACCGCAAATTAACCATCAGAGAGATAGTGGAGGACTTGAACATTGCCTATGGATCCGCCCAAGACATTTTGGTTAATGATTTGGGTCTCCGTCGTGTAGCAGCAAAGTTGGTGCCAAAAGACCTCAATTTCATGCCAAAAAGAGACCGTGTTGATGTCGCAAAAGAGATGATTTGCGAGGCTGAATTCGATCCCACATTCATCAAAAGGATCATTACTGGAGACAAGACGTGGGTTTATGAGTACGACACGCAATCCAGACATCAGGCAAGTGACTGGCGTTCACCAAATGAGCCGAGGCCAAAAAAAAACACGTAGTTTTCAGTCAAAAAAGAAAGCAATACTCACGGTTTTCATGGATTACAATAGTGTAGTGCTTCATGAATTGTTGCCAGAGGGCCAGACAGTAAACAAAGAGTATTACGAGCGTTTCGGCGTTATGAGACGTTTGCATGAAGCAATTCGCCGAAAGAGACTAGAATTGTGGGCAGAAAGCTCGTGGATTTTCCACCATGATAACGCACTGTCGCACAGTGCCATCATTATTCGTAATTTTTTGACGAAAATGGAACAAATACCATCCAACAGAACAGCCACCGAATTCCCCTGATTTGGCTCCCTGTGACTTCTTTCTGTGCAATCGAGTTAGAAAAAACCACTACGGGGAACGCGTTTCAGCAGTCGAGAGGAAGTAATGGAAAAATCGCAGGACGCACTGACGGACATACCTTACTTACGCTAAGGTTGCTCTTCATCGACTATGAGCTATCTTAAATTGTTGGCAATTGTTTTCTGGACACGAAAATTTCAACTTTTGCATTTTTTTATTTAATTCATTATAAAATTTACTAATTATTTAATACTTTTAATTTCAACATAACTAGTAAAAACAATATACAAAAATTTCACTTTTTTTTAAATTTCAAAATATTCCTTTTTATAACTATAAAATAAATAGACTTCAGTTTAATATTTTGGCATAATCTTAAAAAAAAATAACTTAAAATAATAAAAAAAGTATATTAGATCAACATTATTTAATAGTGCGTGCAAGAGGCGCAAAGCTCAACTTTGTGCTCACCGCAAATGTGTTTTTTGCATTTTGAGCAAGATGACTTTGTCATTCTACGCTTTAATGAAGGACAGAATGCACAAATTTTCCTTTTTGGCTCACTAGAGCATTGATTATTACTGGCAATATTCTCAGTACTTCCTGCTAGCACAGTTTCGATGTTTCGACGGGTAGACGTTTTCAATGTTGTGATTTTCAGCCTATTCTCCATATGTTTTTGTACAAGTGCTAGGTGTAATTTTTTTCATAAAATTAACACGATTAAGTGGTTTTTGTTTTAAAGCAAAATTATTGTGAACATATATAATGTAAGCATTAACAAATGCAATATTCAAAATGCCATATAACAGGCACATTGGCTAGCGAAATGTTTTACGAGAACAATTCATAGTACTGCACATTTGGTCCAGCGTATCGACACCTGAATTAGTTGCACTATAAAATTCGATCATTTGGGGCTTGTTACTTGTACAATTAATTGATCTTTCTTCATTACATGAAGTTAGTAAATAAACCAACTTAACATAGAAGGTTTCGGCTTGTATGAAAGAAGCGTGAGTTCGTTATCATAACAAAATATAGATGTACCGCATTGACGACCTTTTGTAGTTTTAAGGTCTGCTGGAATTTCTTTCTTATTTGAATGCACTGTTCCAACTAAGGATAACTTGTATGGTGCCCTTAGGAGAGACTTAGCCAATGGTATTGAAGTAAACCAGTTATCCATGGTGATATTACGGTTTGTCCCATGTACTGGTTTGGTCAACTCGTTCACGTAATACTCTCCTTAGGGTAACACATTGGCTGAAAAGTCAGTGCCGTTTTATAGTAAAACACAAAATTTTTGCAAAATTCAACTTTATTTATCAATATAGTTGCCTTCGAGGGCGATACACTGATTGAACCGATTTTTCAATCTTTCGATACCAGTTTTGTAGAACGATTTCGGTTAAGCCTCAAAATAGGCCTCTGTTTCGGCGATTCGGTCTTAAATCTCTTTCCGGCGAGCATTCTTTTGAGGTCTGATGAACAGGAAATAGTCGCTGGGGGCCAAATCTGGAGAATACGGTGGGTGGGGAAGATATTCGTAGCCGAATTCATTCAATTTTGCCATCGTTTTCATCGACTTATGACACGGAGCATTATCTTGATGAAACAGCACTTTCTTTTTCTTCAAATGCGGCCGTTTTTCTGTGATTTCGTCCTTCAAACGCTCCAAAAACGCAATGTAATTGTCGCTGTTGATAGCCTGCCCCTTTTGGAGATAGTCGATGAAAATTATTCCATGTGCATCCCAAAATACGGATGCCATAAACTTGCCAGCCGAGGACGCCTGCTCGCCACTCAGCTGACTGCCGACTTGACTCTGGTGTGAAGTGATGGAGCCAAGTTTCATCCATTGTCACATACCGACGCAAAAATTCGGCTTTATTACGGTTGAACAGCTTTAAACACTCCTCTGAATCATCAACACGTTATTGTTTTCGGTCGACTGTGAGCAAACGTGGCACCCACTTTGAACACAGCTTTCGCATGACCATATATTCGCGTATGATATATCCAACACGCTCTTTTGATATCTTCAGAGCCTCAGCTATCTCGATCAACTTCACTTTACGGTCATTCGTAATCATTTTGTGGACTTTTTTGATGTTTTCATCTGAAACAGCCTCTTTTGGACGTCCACTGCGTGCATCATCTTCGGTGCTTGTATGACGACTTTTAAATTTTTCAATCCACTTGTGAATGGTTCGTTCGGCTGGTGCAGAGTCCGGGTAACACTTATCAAGCCATTTCTTTGCATCGGCTGCATTTTTTCCCATCAAAAAGCAATGATAAATCAACACACGAAATTGCTTTGAATCCATTTTTTTCACAATAACAAAAGTTGCTTCACTCACAACGGTATATCTCGAGAGCTAATCGTCCGACAGCTGTCAAATTTATACACGTATCTTTTGAAGGTTGGTACTAACTGAAAATGGATTAAATTCAAGTGGTGCCCTCTCTTAAAAACGGCACGGACTTTTCAGCCAATGTGTTAAGCTTGAGTTTTGCGAACCTTTTCCTAGATATGGTGAAGCATTAATCATATAACTTGTGCCACTGTCACACAACATAACTATTTTTATGCCATACTTTGCAGGTTTATTCGGAATATACATTTTAAAACTGCATCTACCTCTAAACGCCAATAATTGCTCGTCAATAGCCAAATATAGTCCAGGAGTGTAGTTTTCACTGCATTTTTTTATGAGTAAATCCCATATTTTGGGGATGGGAGCGAGTTTGTCGGTTATTATAGCTTTGCGTAGCGCCTTATCATCAAAGCGAAGACATGACATCAAAAACTTAAACCTACATTTAGACATTGCTGATAAGTACTTTGGTCCAGCGTATGAAGAATTAAAAAGTTCGTCGAAAGATAAGTGATTGTCTCTCATGGCAGCTGTTAAAGTTAATACTCCTATCAAAGCCAAAGTTTCGTCATAGTCGGTTTGATTTTCTCCAGATTCACTGCGACATCGAATTTCTGCATTAGTCCATTTAACCATTTCCTCAATCATTTCATCTGTTAGAAATAGTTTAAAAACATCCAACGGTTTAATAATGTTTCTAGTGCACGGTTTTGGTGTACAATATTTTGTCCATAACGATGAGATTTTGACTTTTTTGTTGACCACTTGTGACGATTTTTGCCACGTAGTATAGATTTTGAAAATGATATAATACGGGTCTTTCTTTTTAAAATGCTGAGCGGTATATTGTCTTCGTCTGAACAATCTTCCGAAGAAACTTCACTTTCTTCAGCTGTATCCTCATCGTATTGTACACTTTCCTCAGCTTCACTAAATTGAATTTCATCACTTAATGCAAGAAAATTTTCAATTTCATCATCCCGTAGAAACTCCTTAATGCTCATTCTTAATAAGGAAAATGACAAGGAAAAGAAATATTTTAGTTCTAAGAAACTATAAAAAAATTGAAAAAGTTACGTAAAAGTTGTTCCTCGTCGAATCGACGACGAAATTTCCGAGTACTGGACGACTGGAGTTGTACCGAAAATCAGCACAAACCAAAATGCGCAAATATGAAAAAACAAGTTTTGAAAAAAATTCATCGTTATTTCGACGAATAAAATTAGATGAATAAACATGTATCTGTAATTTTCTGAATACATTCCGGGAACTTTTTGATAGTAGTATGTATGAGGATATTGGTCGCTCACAATACCATCACGCTGTAGGAAGATACCTACTCTGACGCGAAATTTAGAAAATGTGAGCTTCTAATTAAAAACCAATCCCTTAACCTTCATCTCATCCTTGTGTAGAAAACTACACAAAAAATTTTTGTTTTCTTAATTTCTCAAAAACCACTAATTGCAAACTTCCGGAATTTTCAGATTTTGTTTATAACCTTGATTACCGAAAATAAAACGTACCTCCCCATAATAAAAATGTTTATGGCGGTTAATAATGCACTAATTACGTTGTCTACCCTCATGTGTAGATTTCTACACATATGGACAGTAAGTGCATGTCATATAGAAAGTCATTTTCGTTAAGTGTTTTAGCTAGTGAATATCGTTGGTATATTTAGTGAAATTTATAAAAATAATAAAAGATAACAATGTCAAAAGCAAGATATCTGACAGAGGAAGAAACGGAAGCATTTTTGAATGAAGGCGATGGCGATATAAGTGATGTTTCTGGAGACAGTGATGATGAATTTGTACCAGAAGAGAATATTGATGATGACGATAACTTATATTCAGACGATAGCGATTCTGACGAAGAGCAAGCGAGTGGCTCAAATGAAACCAACGAATCAATTTCTGAAGTTGAAAATGTGGATCCATTGCTTGTTTCGAAAGATGGTATTGTTTGGCAACTACAGCCATTTCAGCATCAAAGTGGTAGATTGAGGAAAGAAAATATTATTTCTCTTCATCCTGGAACAACAAGATATGCCAAAGCTCGTGTTGATGGCATCAAAGATGCTTTTTTGCTTTTCTTCCCACCACAAATTGAAAATACCATTTTGAAGCATTCAAATGCGTATGCACAAGCAACATGTGGTAAGGATTTCAAACCAATCGATTCGAATATGTTGCAAGCATATATTGGTGTTTTGATTTTAGCTGGTGTTTATAGGTAAGTCGTAGTTGCTTTCTTTCTTATTTCAACTGATTCTTGACTTTTTTACTTTTAGATCGAAAAACGAAACTACAATTGAATTGTTTGATGATATTAACGGTCGTCCAGTGTTTAGGGCAATTATGTCGAAGAAAACATTTGAGTATTTGAATCGAGTTATTCGTTTTGATGATGTTATTAGCAGAAGACAGCAAAGATCTACAGATAAATTTCCACCGATTCAGGATATTTATCTAACTATTTAGCTCTCTTAAGATCGCACGGATTATCCTGTTTTATAACTGAACCTACGAGGATGATATCGGGAAGTTGTTTGGATCACATTTATGGTCGTTTTTCCAATATCTCCCAACAGGGTTATTAATTAACTCTTCCTTGCGGAAAAAACATAATAATGAAAATGCAATCAAAATGGCGAGAAATGTTGATTTCCTCAAGCTAAAAAACATTCTGCTTTTTGAATGTTGGGGTGATGTTTATTTGGAAAATGATCCGTCCGTTTCTTATGCACTGTTTATTAATCGTCTCTCTAATCATATTACCAACTGCACCTCCATTTTATCCTTGAAAAAATCTTCAAAAAGACTTAAACCTTGGATATCATCAAGCCTTATTGATAAGGTGAGATGTAAAAACAAGCTTCGAATAAAGTGTTCAAAATTTCCTTCCAACCTTAGGTTGAGAAATCTGTACAAGAAACTATGATCCCAACTTAAAAAAGAGATTCCAATTTGCCGCGATAGTTACTCGTATTATCGAAATCAGTTCCTTTATGACAATGGAAATATCAAAAATGAATGGAAGGTGGCCAATGATATTCTAAAAGAATCCTCATCCACTAATAAACCCAACGGGATTCGTGTTAATAATGCTGTAATTTCTGATAAACTTGACATTGCTAATGCCTTCAATAATCATTTCACTTCGATAGCTACCAATTTACCAGCACAAACAAGTCAACACAGTTGCCGTTTATGTTCGATTGTTGGTAGTCTTTATGAACCACGGCAAAGGAATAGTTTTGCCTTCGAGCCTATAACTGCTTTCGAACTTTTAAAACTAATTGGTTCTCTAAAAAAAACACTAGTGCTTGTGGTTGTGATGGCATTTCTAATCTACTGTTGAAACGGATCGGTTGCTTTGTAGTTAATATTTTAGCTTTTTTTCTGAAGACCTAAAATGCGCTGACGTAGTTCCACTTTTAAAAAAAGGCTCTGCAGAAGATATGAGCAATTATAGGCCCATTTCTCTTCTTCCTGCTTTCAGCAAAATCTTTGAGAAAACTGTTAAAGTAAGGATCATATCCTTTCTAAGCAACACAAATTTTTTCAGCTCGGTGCAATTTGGCTTTCAACATGGAAAATCCACCGAAGACGCGGTATTACGTTTTTACTCTAACATTTTCTCAAATCTTGAAGCTAAAAAATTCACTGCAGGTCTTTTTGTGGATATTACAAAAGGTTTCGATATGGTTAACCACTCAATTTTATTGGATAAGCTTGAGAAAGCTGGAATTCGTGGGTTTATGCTCTCCTGGGTTAGGTCCTACCTTTCCAATCGATCTCAAAGTGTGAAGGTTGGCGAAATCAGGAGCGAAATTCAGTTTTTCAATTTGGGAGTTCCTCAAGGTTCCGTCTTGGGACCCATTTTGTGCCTTATTTACATTAATTCCCTTTTCAGTCTGAGTTTTAAAGGGAGACTCACTGCTTTTGCTGATGATATAGGCTGTTCTTATGGTGCTGATAGCGCTTTGAATTTGGTATCTGATATCAACTGGGATCTTTATTTGTTAAGAATCTGGTTCTCCGAACATAGATTAAAACTTAGCTCCAAAACTAAAATTATGTACTTTAGTCTCTCAACCCAGATTGGTTCAATTGGAGAACTTTACTTTCACGCACCAGAATGCCTAAGATTTAAACTAGCAGATTTTACTTGTGCTTCCGTTTTACCTTGTCCAACTTATTGTAACACTTTTAGTTGCAGCGACAATTGTTTTTTAATTGAAAGTGTAGAGGAGTTTAAGTACTCAGGACTTACTATAGATTCTAGGATGAGCTTTGCTAATTTGCTAATCATACTGAATCGTTAAGGAAATATTTTCGTCATACTCTCCGGAATTTTTACTACTTGAAAAACGTTTGCTCTAAAAGATTATTGAAAACCATCTATTATGGTATTTTTCACTCGAAGCTCCAATATGGTATTTCTTGTTTGGGTGGAACTCACATAAATAAAATTAAAGAATTATATGCCGAAAAAATTGTCGACATCCCAGTTATCCATTATTTCATGATATGAAAATTCTTCCTGTCCGTCACTTGTATTGTTTTAAAGTATTGAAAACTTTCTTCATGAGATCGGGTAATCGTAATTACAGATTAATTTCCGAATATAATTTGCGTAGAAACTTTTTGAATGTAGTGTCCATCCCGATGTATCGCACCACCGCCTTTCGTAACTTTTATTCGGTTTCATCGTGCCGCCTATTTAATAAGCTTCCACAGTCCCTAAGAGCTTTAACGCTTTCTGGAAGTTTCCAAAAAGGTGTAAAGCATTGGCTTTTAGATATGGATTATGCTACCGTAGAATCAATCTTTTACGACATTCTGGTGTAACTATACTTAGTACTATATTTCCTGTTTGTTGCTGTTTGCTAACCTTTTTTCTTCTATTTCTTATTTATTTCGCTTCTTTCAATTCCCTACACATATTTTCTCAGATTTTTTTTTTCCCCCAAATGTAAAGTTAATTTGTTAAGGGTCACCCCACCCACAACCTAAATTTTAATATTGAAGTTCTTTGAAATGGCATTTGCTTCTATTTTAATACTTAAGGTATATATAAATATGAAATGTCATTATTATTTCTTAATTTGTTTTGGAATTAACATATTGTTATAAATTTTAATCTATGAATTATGTACAACCTAAATTTTGCATGAAATAAAATGTATCTAATCTAAATCTAAAAAAAAAAAATATTTATATATTTTATAAATAGTCCAATTTATTGAGTGACTACTACAATCCACATGAATGTGTGACAGTTGACGAGCAATTACTTGGTCTTGGTGGAAGATGTGATGCTGTGTTTGGAAAATCCAGTCATATTTGGGAAAGTAGTAGTAGTACTAGTAGTAGTTTTGTAGTTTTGGATCTCGTTGATGGCTTGAAAGGTCACAACATAACAATGTATAAATTCTTTTCCTCATATGAGCTTGGGCAAAAATTGTTGTCAAAGGGCACGATGAGAAAAAATATAAGAAGCATCCCACCAAAGCTTCTTGAATGCAAAAATAGAGCGTTGTATGAATCTACTTTTGCATTTACCGAAAACAACAGCACTTGTTTCGTATATTGGACGGAAAAATAAGTGTACCGTGTTGCAAAGTACTAGCCTATTACAATAAAACAAAAGGTTTGTTCATATACGACTTTTTGAAATTTCAAGACCCTCTAATGTGTTTTTTTTTTCATTCAATATAGGCGGTGTGGATACGGTGGACAAAATGTTCACTTGTTACAGACAGCTGTAAAAGAAAATCTAACAGATGGCCAATGGCTGTATTTGCAAACATGATTGACATTTCTGCTTTGAATGCATTAATTATTTTCAAAGAAGTGAATCCGAATAGGCAAGCAACACAAAAAACAACAGTAAGAAGGAATTTTCTACGTGAACTTGGAATATCTCTTGCAAAACCACTTACGGAAGCTAAAAGCGCGAAGCCAAGATCAGCATCGTCTGCTTTATTGCTTGCAACTGTTTTGGAAGAAAGTTCACCATCGCCACCTTTAGAGGATGTTTCTGCATCAACTTCAACAAATCCACCAAAACGGTCAAGAAGCGTTCCACCACAAATTAAAGGCAGAGCAAGATGTCACGTTTGCTATGAAGAAAAATCCGCCAAAAAAAATAATGTCTATGAGACGATTTGTTGGTTTTGCACAAAAGCTGCATGTGAAAATCAACATAATCGAAATGTATGTGCAAAATGCATTCAAGAAAAATCAAATTGAACCTACCTACCTTCTCTTGTTATTTTAGAAATAAATTATAAAAGCAATTTTTCGGTTTAATTTAAAAAAGAATTTAGAAAATACATTAAAATCCCATATGTGTAGAAATCTATACACGAGGGTAGAGAACGTAATTTTTTTTGAGGATGAGATGAAGGTTAAAACAAAGTCAAAACGGTGGAATCTAAATCTACAGTATCCCAAATATTGAATATTAAGAATATTATTATTTAAAGTCGTTTTGCTTCGATTACTCGATAAATTAGTTACGCATGTGAAGAAGGAAGAATGCATTAGCAGCTTTAAGTTAAATACCAACTTAACCTCGTTTTTATACATCATAACGGTAGGCAAAACATACTCATAAAGTATAATATTGATAGCAGCCTCTGAAATCCGACAAATGTCGATTTTCTCACATACATATGTATATGGTACCCTCAACGACAATCAATTCCTCCTGATCAAGGCTAAAGGAAACACGACCATGATACTTTTGATGTGACATTTTTCATTCATCTTAGACTTAATCCGCCTGATTGACAATACACCAACGGGTAACCTCCTCCTTAAAAAAAAAGCAAAAGAAAAAGGAAAATCCATACCAAATCGGAAACATCTTGCCAATCACAAAGGATCGTTAGAATTGCAAATGCGTACCAACCCTCAGGTGTATGTTTCTTTGTATCCGACAACGAACGTCGACACAACAAAATTGAAAAACAAAAAAGGAACAACCGCAACTCCATCGCATTTGTGAGATTGGCATTTCCAATCAAGTCATATCAAAGTGTTTACCTTTGAAACCACCTAACAATCTAAAGGTGAAGATGCTCTTTTCATTGTTAATTTTAATTACAATGGATAGCTCAAGTGAGATAAGCGGATTTTTTATGCTAATCGAACAATGGCTGAGCTAATTAAAATTCAATTAAATCTTGAATGAAATTTCATAAATTTCGCTGGAATTTTCTGTATAGGAGATTACTGAGACCATCTGTTGTTGTATTTATTCGCGTGGTCCTTGTAAATTTTAATTGATAACAATCAATTTTATAGTTTTATCTATGTGGTTCTGATTTTAATTGCGAAAATTTCAATGGTGTTATGGATGATAATTTAAGGTAGACTTTTCGTGGAAAAGTCTGTTGAATAATTGGCATTTTCTTTGGACGATTTTCGTACAGTTTTCTGTCTGCAGGACACGAACTGAAATCGAGCAGGTTTTATGAACTAAAAATGCATTCTTATCTTCTGTCTCGAGTAGAGCTAGGTGGAAGAAAGCCTCTAACAATCCTTCCGTCGGCGGCTTTTCCCCTGCACGATGCGCAGATAAAACGTTTGTGAGAAAATTCACCAGAAAAACCACTTAACCTCAAAGAGAGTGCAGCCGGCTTATTTGTACGGCTAACGCAATCTTTTCTCTGGCGCTTGTTACGAAGGCTGAGAATGATACTGAATGCAAACATCGCTGTAGGAGCTACCTAAAGAAGAGAATGTTTTTAATTAAGCGGAAAGCTGTGATATGGAAAACTGAACACTCAGGGAGAAGTTTTTCATGGAGTGAACTCTTGAATGGCTAAGCAAGTTAGTCCCTGTGAAACAACACTTTTGATGTTTTCAGACCACTAAAAATGACGGAAGCGGTTTTCTGGTTTTCGGGGAAACTTCATACCCAAAACGCTTAGCCTTACACAGAAAAGTGTAAAATCTATTCTCTGGAAATAAAACAAAGGACAACTCTTTACTTATTGTGAGCTAAAAAAAAGCTTCTCTCGAAGGTGTTGCTCACGTCCTTATTTATACCTTGTGTTAATTTCCAACTCATTTGCAAACAAGTGCTAATAAGAGACATTTTTTCCATATCTACATACAATCGTATCTGCATCAAATCCTGCACTCATTTTCACGTACTTCAGCCTGATAGCGTTGGCTCTGAAGGTAAGTTAACCAACCCTTGTGGGACGAGAGAGGAGGAGAGTGTTCGTACTGAAGTGAAAGAATCCCATTTGTCTTACACCGACGACTCATAATAATCCGTACCTAGACCAAATTCGGGGTTACTAGCCAATTTTATGTTCATGCCTCTACACAGTATAAAGAGCACAGCATCCGAGATGAAATCCATGTTCTCCTGACAGAGCATGTGCTCAAATGATGCCAAAATTGCGCTAGAATATCATAACGTAACTGTAAAAGCCTGCATACAGCATGCAAAAATCACGTGCGAAGATGGATTCAGCTTTTTAGAAATTGTAATACGGCTATCTAGCGCGCGGGAGACTTGACTATTCGCCTGACTAATCAATCGTCAACCAGATGGATCATATTGCTATCGCCGGCAGACACTCATCCAGCATTCTGAATGTCCGGGAGTAATATCGACTCGGATCATTACCTTTTTGCAGTTAGGGTACGAATGCAAGCACAACGGAATCAAGGAGTCTGCAATCGTATGAGACCGCTAGGACCTTTGTCGATGACGGTTCTTTCAAAATCTTAAACCCTTACATACCAGGTGGGGCAAAAGTAATATCATAATGTGAATAAGCAATAATTTTGCAAACGACGTCAAGTGCCATTGTGCTTTGACAATTATTTTGTAGACAGATACAGAATTAGTCGACAACAAACAATAGAGCGATACACACCTGTAGAACGCGGATATGTTGTTACTGCTTATTTGACCAATTTCTGGTCTTTTGTTTTAACGCATCGTGGATACTACGCCGTCGTTTTCCTTGTCATCCAGAAACATGTGCGCGAATAATTAAGCGTTTGGCTGAACGTCTCATGCAAATTCGGTAAACTAGATATGTCGCAAGAAGTGGCCGGCCCCGTATTGCTCGTAGCGAAAGACGTCCAAGAGAGTTCAAGATGTTTCTTTATAAAATGCAAACCGTTCATCAGTTTCTGCCTGCTGACCGTCAAGTAAGTTTAACTGACTCCCATTCTCTATTCAACTTGATGCAAGGAGAGGAAAATTTCGTATCTAAAATCATAATGAGCGACAAAACCCATTTCCACTAAAATGGTTATGTGAAAAAATAAAATTTCCGCTTTTGGGCCACGCAGAATCCTTTTAAAATGCACGAAAAGCCATTGCATCCGCTCAAAGTGACCGTTTGATTCGGCATTTGCAGTGAAAAAGTGATTGGCCCTTATTTTTTTGAGAGCTCGGACAGCACCACCGTAACCGTAACTGGTGAGCGCTACAGGCAGATGTTGAATGAATTTTTTTAAAGCAAGTTACTCATGGCTCGCACGGCAATGATCTAGATTTTGAATCACCAATTTCCAGGTCGTGTGATCTCCAGTTTTGGCGACTTGAACTGGCCGGCCAGATCACCAGAGACTTTTTGAAAGCCAGCATATACCACAAAAAACCACAAACCTTGATAGCTAACACTGAAATCTTGAAAGCTAACATTGAAGAAGAAATTATCAATTTGGAGCCAAAGGGTTTGCCAGCAAAAATTCAAAATGTCGTAAAACGGGCACAAATGTGCATCAACTCAGAAGGTGGTCATTTGACCCACATATTTTTTTCAACATAATGTTATCAATTTTACATCTTCTGGTAAACTTTTCGTGAAAACCGAGCCAAGTTTTTTTCATTTCTAACAAAATGGAAGCCAATTTACATTATGACATCACTTTTGCCCCACCTTATATAAACCATAGAACTGCAATGGGAATATTGTCGACGAGCCAACAGAGAATCTCCTTTGGATGTAATTGGTATGAAAGCGAAGGCACACTGAAACCTCAAGTTTACGATGAATGCAGACACTCAAATGCAGTCAAACAAGAAGCATATACCTACGCTTCTAGATCAGGTGGTTCGGGGTGCAATACCAGCTGCGCCCCAAAGACATTCTTTTTTTCTAGGCAACTAAAATCTAGTGAGATGAATGGTTGCTTAAAATACAACAAGTCAATTAACATTAATAATTTAGTCTCGCTAGTAAATGTTGGATGCCATCCATGGAGCGAAATAACCACAAAGCCCGAACAACTTCCCGAAAATCTTAGCAGGTATTTCGGCCGGAATTTTAAGAGTAGTCACACCCTCTTGCATGCTAAAAAAAGAAACAACATTAGCTGATCGAGAGCAATTTTACCACCCAGAATCAGTGGTCAGTTTCCAAAATAGATCAATCGATGTGAATTCAGTTACTGGGTGCATTTTCGAACTATATCTTGCACAAACTGGAATGAACATTTCATTATGAAATGGAAAAATGCGATGAAGCCGGCCTAAAATACTAGACCCGAAACCCTTTGCTGTTGGGGAAAGCATCCTCAAAATTGAAGAGCACCTGTTCAAACTCAACCTTAGCGGTGCTATTAATGTCTCTGCTGCCGCATCATATAATGAAGCACAGAAGAGGGAAACAGAATACCAGCACTATTAGGTAGGCGAGCTGGAAAGCATCTGCATTCCGAACATACAAAACAAACCCAAACGATTTAGTCCTGTGAGTAACTCATTACTCTGAGCTACAGAGAAACTAAATTACAGACGGCCAATTCTACGATGTTCTACTAGGTTCTACACACCCACGGCATTTCCCTAGACTCATAGAACTGGACATGTCAGTAACCGCAGCAAGTTGCGCTCAAAAAAACTAACATACCACCTTGATCAAAAAGTTCCCGTACCACACCACCGTGTGGCGCTCCCATTGTTCCGATTTGAGTTCTGTTTTTTTCGTTAAGTTGGTAAATCTGTTGTTGACATTCCCTCTAAATCTTTGCGTCATAACTTGACATTTGCAAAAGTTACGTAGCCAAGAGTACATCTACAGGGTGGATGACTCGAACTCCAACTTTTTAAAATGCTATAATTTTTTTTTATTTTTTGATAAATTTTATTGTGCCAAAGCAAAAAATGTTGGGAAATACATCAATTTTCAAATTGTATCAGTAGTTTTCAATATGTCCACCTGTATCAGAATCGACGATTTCAGCAGCAGCTAGAATAAATGCGAATTGCCAAGAAAAAAAAAGTTTCCAACCAAGAAAAAAAACGCTGCGAATCACACCAAACTTATTTATTGAAATATGTTACCTAGATGTTGCTCCGGCTGTGAGATGAATCCAAGTGAAAGAGACTATGGACCATCATCTCGCATCAACACCGACAATGCATAGTCAATCGTTGTAATTTGTCGTGATCAACGTTAGTTACACTAACAACGCAAAGGATTTACTCTACTTTCTACAAGAGCGTTGAGAGCGATGTGAGTTTACTGTGCATTGTTGTTGTGATGCAAATACGAGTAGATAAGAGGTCTTTTTACAAATCGAATGTACAATGTGTCACAAGATGATGGTACAAAATTAAAATATTATTACAAACATAGGTAGTAAGTGAATAATGAATAAGTTAACATAAGTATAGCAACAACTAATCTTAAACATCCCGGCCCCCCTGGAACGAGTTTCAGGACGATGGGAGAACTGCCAGCTTGGTGATAGGACGAGTAAAGTTGCCGCGAGCTGTCCTTACTGTCGCAACTCTGACACGGTTATCAGAACCCGGATGAGTAGCCTCAATTCTGCCAAGAAGCCACTTAGTTGGCGGAAGGTTTGGCTCCTTAATCACCACTATGTCGCCAATCTTAAGCTCAACCTTGGGTGTTTTCCATTTGGGACGCTCTTGAAGAGTTGTGACGTATTCAGACTGCCATCGTCTCCAGAATCCTTGGACCATTGATTGCAGGTGATTCCAGTGTGACAAGCGATTAGGTGACGTCTCGAGGTAGCTGGGCTCAGGAACAGCGGTAAACGGTTCACCTATAAGAAAATGCGCAGGGGTTAATGGATTGCAATCTTCATCGGACAACACACAAAGAGGACGTGAATTTAAAATTGATTCTATTTGAGTTAGCACAGTGTACAACTCTTCGAATGTGAGGATATTGGATCCGATAACCCGGCGTAAGTGCAGCTTTACTGACTTCACCCCGGACTCCCATAATCCACCAAAATGTGGCGCTGAGGGGGGTATGAAGTGCCATTCAACTCCGTCAAGTGCAAGCGCAGCAGCAATATCGTCGTTGTAGGTCTGTGATAACACCAACTTCTGCATGTCATTGAGACAGCGACGAGCTCCTTGGAAGTTTGTCCCATTGTCGGTATATATATTGGAGCATTTTCCACGTCGAGACACGAATCGGCGGAAGGCAGCTAAAAATGCGTCAGTCGTTAGGTCACTTACCAATTCCAAATGCATTGCCTTTGTGCACATGCATACAAATAAGGCCAGGTAGGCTTTAGCCAGCTTTGGGTTACGACCTTTTGATAGTTTGATGGTGAAGGGCCCAGCGTAGTCACACCCAGTGTTGGCAAAAGGGCGACTTTGGATGACACGAGGTTGCGGTAAATCACCCATGAGTTGCGAGCTCGTAGCCTTCCGCTGCAGAAAACAAGGTTTGCAGGTGTGCACGATCTTGCGAATAAGGTTACGGCTTCCCAGCATCCAATACTGTTGGCGAACGATGGCGAATGTCTCTGAAACCCCTGGATGAAGATGATTTGTATGAATCTCAGTGGCTATAAGAGAAGAAACACATGTGTTAGGAAGAATAATGGGATGTTTTATATTATATGACACATTAGAGTTCTTAATACGACCCCCAACACGTAAGAGTCCATCGTTATCAATGAACGGGTAGTATCGAATGAGTTTGGACTTATTTGGTAAGCCCCGATTGTTCATGAGACCACGAATTTCACTCCCGAATGTTTGTTGTTGCACATGTTTTAGAATGTAGAGTCTTGAGGTTTTAAGTTCGGTTAACGAAATACCGCGCCCGTGACGAATCTTTGCAATTTGATTAGGACGACAATAGGTTATAAATCGACGGCAATACGCGAAAATTCGTAACACCCGAGACCACGACGAGATTTTGAGGATTAGACTGCTGATGACATCCATGTGAGTGGCTGATATTAAGACTTGCTTGGGTGCTTGTTTTTCTTCTGCTGCGATTACTGCTGGATCTGGTTGCGGTAGAGTGAACTTTGATGCTGGCCAAAATTCTTGTGACAACGAGAGCCAGGAAGGCCCGGTCCACCAGAGATGATGATTGATGAGGTTTGATGGTAGCACTCCGCGTGACGCACAATCTGCTGGGTTAGATTCTGAGGCGATATAGTTCCAAGCATATCGCGGAATCTGTTCAAGAATAGCAGCTACACGATTTGCGACAAATGTAGTCCAACGACGAGGCAGAGAGGATAACCAATGAAGAACAATTTCAGAATCGCACCAAGCGAAGATCTTAAAGTTATATGATATCGAGGTTTTAATTAAATTAATGAGACGGTAGAGAAGAAGCGCTCCGCAGAGCTCGAGTCGAGGAATGGAGACAGGTTTTAGTGGCGCTACCTTCGTCTTTGCTGCAATGAGAACGACCTTAAACTGATTTTCCGCGATTTTACAACGAGCGTACACTACAGCCGAGTAGGCCACCGATGAAGCATCCGAGAACCCGTGGAGCTCAACATCCTCAAATGATGAGAAAACATTTCTAGCAATCCGTATCTGTTCAAAGAAGTGCAGCTCCCGTTGATAGGTAGTCCACCGATCAGCCAAAGGCAATGGCAAAGGATCATCCCAACTAAGCCTTAGTTCCGACGACCAAAGTTCCTGAAAAAGCAGTTTGAAGAGTATAACCGATGGGGCTAAGAATCCTAACGGGTCGAATATCCGAGCGATCTCCGACAGTAACGTTCGTCGAGTTGGTGAAGTACAAAGTTGTGTGTCAGCCATCCGAAACGAGAATTGATCTGAAGTAGGATTCCAGTGCATACCGAGCACCTTGATCAACGACTTGGATCGTTCGGTATCAAACCAAGAGAATTCGCAGTCTTCTTGAGGTAAACGCACAAGCAAGGGCCAACAATTCGAGTTCCACTTTCGTAGTTCGAGTTTCGCGAGGGATAAAAGGGTAACCAATTCCGACTGTAGTCTAATTAACTCTTCCGATGAGTTGGCACCTGTCATGATGTCGTCTACATAAACATCTCTTAAAAGTATACGAGCGGCGTTCGGATATTGGCTCTGATAGTCCATCGCAATCTGCTTCAACACTCGAACGGACAAGAATGGTGCCGATGCAGTTCCATATGTGATCGTTCGTAGTCTGAAATGGCTAATTTCATCGGACGGGTTTTCGCGCCACACTATCCGCTGATAATCAGTGTGATTGTCATCAACCCAAATTTGGCGGAACATTTTAACCACGTCAGCCGTGAAAACGTATTTGTGTTGTCGGAAGCGCAGACACACACCAACCAAGTCTCTCTGAATAGGAGGGCCAATGAGCAGCTTGCTGTTAAGCGAATTACCAAATGAATCCCTCGCTGATCCATCAAACACGATGCGTAATTTGGTTGTAGAGCTATCCGGTTTCAACACGGCATGATGGGGGAGGTAGAATTGCATCCCGGGGTTAGTGTCTAATTCATCTGAGGGTATGCGAACCATGTGACCCAGACGAATATATTCTTGCATGAATTTCAGATACATGCAGCGCAGGTTTGCGTCACGTTGAAAGCGACGTTCCATCGAGTTTAAGCGATTGATAGCAGATTTGAGAGAATTACCGAAGACAGGCGAAGGAGTGTTGAATGGCAACTGAACGACATATCGTCCATCCGATGAACGCGAAAATGTCTTACGAAAGTGTTGCTCAGCTTCATCATTACTAAATGATTCGTCAGGAGGGGGTGTTACATCATCAAGCTCCCAGAATCTTTGCAGTAAAACGTCAACATCCAATGTAGTGTGAAGCGATGAAATGGCGACATGATTCGAATGTTGGGTGTCTAACAGTTCACCTGTTACAACCCAACCAAATGATGTATTCTGGGCTATGGGTAACCCTCTTGATCCCTGAATTTGTTCCCCCTTGAGTACACACCATAATTTGTCTGCTCCGAGAAGTACGTCGACTGGACTAGGTACATTAAATCTGGGATCTGCTAATTCTAGATTTTGAATATGGGACCACGCGGTTATATCAAGAGACTGAGATGGCAGATTGGAAGTCAACTTGTTTAAGATGAATGCGTCAATGAATAGATGAGTTTGATTTAATCGAGAACGAAGTGTCATTGAAATACAACCTCTAGTATGACCTGCTTCTGTGGATGAAACTCCAAGAATGGGTACTCGAGCGTGTTTGCGAGGCAGTCCTAATCTCTGAGCAAAGGATTCTACAACGAAGGAGACTTGGGACCCAGAATCAAGTAATACCCTACAACTTATTGGATTGCCCTGAATATCTTGAACCGTAGCCAATATGGTGGGTAGAATTGTTTTCTTAGAGAAGCCAACATCGATCGAATGGTTATTGATCAAGGGGTAAACAGGCGATGATGTAGAACAGGAAGGTTGAGGTTGAAGATAACCTTGATTTTGTTGAGGATCTTGAATTTGAACCGACGAAGAGGTTGACGGAGTCGATGACGACGAGATTGAAGGAATCGACGACGAAGAGTGAGTTTGTTCCGGCGGGTGAACCAATGTATGGTGACGCGACTTGCACACACGACAGCGAAATGAAGAGCGACATTTGTTTGCAGAATGACCGACACGAAGGCAGTTAAAGCACAATGAGTTTGATTTCACAAAATTCCGACGAGATTCAATGTCAAGATTGGTAAATTGGGAACACTGGGGCAAAATGTGATTGTTCTTACACTTTGGGCAATACGGAGTTGACTGCGACGATTCAGCAAAATGTGTTCGAATTTCACTCTGTGGCTTACGACGAGATAAACTAGGACGAGATAATGACTGACAAGATTCAAATGCGTCGCATCTGGATCCCACAAATGACAAGAGTTCCTTGAAAGTACAGTTATCTCGCGAACCTACGTGCTGAGCCCAACTTTGCTTACTCTCGGTATCAAGTTTACTGAGCAGGAGAAACATCAACCACGGATCGCGACTATTGGAACCGAGCGCGTTGAGTCCACGAATGACTTCGTCTGCGCCGTCTGTTACCTTCCGTAATGTTTGAACGTTACCCGCGGTTACCGATGGAAGGGACACAAACATTTGTATAAATGATTGTACAATGAGGTGTGATCGATCGTACCGTTTTTCTAACCGGTCCCACGCTTCAAGGTAATTTGCATCTGAGATCGGTAGATGCCTTATCAAATGTTCAGCGTCATCGCAAAGAAAAGATTTCAGATAATGAAATTTTTGGGTACACGAAAGATTTGGCTGCTTTTCAATTGTGCCCATAAACGAATCCCGAAACGAGGGCCAATCTTTATAATTTCCCGAGAAAGGCGACACCGTTAGCTTTGGTAGATGAATTTTCGAATTATGTTCTGAAGTTGAGTTTAGTTTTTCTAAAAACGTGGTTTGTTGTTTCGCGAGTTGCTCCAAAGCCGAATCTTCATTTTCTTGTCCAACAGACTGTCGTTCACGAATGGACTTTACCAATTTCGAATGCGCGTTGAAGAACTTTTCTTCATATTCACTAAACTCAACCTCAAATTCATCACATGTCGTATCATCAGCCGCGGTTTTCAATACTTCTTTATGTAACGCCGAAAATTCCGACCACGTTTCATTCAACTTCGTGAATTTAATCTCCAATAATTCCAGAGGAGTAGCCGGCACAATTGAATCTGCAAAAGACGCTGCGCGAGTCAAACAACCCTTTGCATTTCCGCGAATACGCATTAAATCGCTCATATTTCACACGAAACTTGTATTGTACAAATAATTCAAAAGAAGCAGCTAACAAATAACGAAATAACCTTTCTATAAATTCTTTGAACTAACAATTGCGTTTACTCGTACTGTCTATGCAACCCGACACGTGTGGAAGCGCCCTTTACACATATGTATAGTATTTAAGAAATATATTTCACAAAATGTTCACTAAATGTCTAAACGTTTTGAATTTTTGATTCAATCGAAGAAAAATCAATTAAATCCGACGCAGAAGGACCAAAATTTTATGTATCAGAATCGACGATTTCAGCAGCAGCTAGAATAAATGCGAATTGCCAAGAAAAAAAAAGTTTCCAACCAAGAAAAAAAACGCTGCGAATCACACCAAACTTATTTATTGAACAATGTTACCTAGATGTTGCTCCGGCTGTGAGATGAATCCAAGTGAAAGAGACTATGGACCATCATCTCGCATCAACACCGACAATGCATAGTCAATCGTTGTAATTTGTCGTGATCAACGTTAGTTACACTAACAACGCAAAGGATTTACTCTACTTTCTACAAGAGCGTTGAGAGCGATGTGAGTTTACTGTGCATTGTTGTTGTGATGCAAATACGAGTAGATAAGAGGTCTTTTTACAAATCGAATGTACAATGTGTCACAAGATGATGGTACAAAATTAAAATATTATTACAAACATAGGTAGTAAGTGAATAATGAATAAGTTAACATAAGTATAGCAACAACTAATCTTAAACACCACCTTTGGCACGAATAATGGCCTTGAGACGACCGAAGAGAGCATCGCACGCTGCACGCAAGTGGCTCTGCGGTACTTTGGCCCATTCCCGGCAAAGTGCTTGTTTGAGGTGGTCCAAACTTTGGTATTTTTTAGTGGCAACCTTCGCCTTCAAAATACCCTAGAAAATACGCGGTTTGTGAGACGGTGCTGAGTCTTGTTGAAATGTCCACGGCCTTCGACCGAAATGATAGTTTGCCCAAGGCTTCAATACTGCCTCTAAGATAGTTTCACAGTATACGATCGCATTAATTTTAACGCCACTGCCACGGTCCAAAAATACGAGCGGAGAGCGACCATCGGCGGTTATGGCGGCCCAAACCATCACCATCGGTGCTGCCTCCTTTCTGGTGGCCGTCCGAAGGTGTAAATTTTCGAAGGACCTCTCTGGCAAGTAAACTCGGTCATTTTGTTTGTTGACATATTGCTCGATAACAAATGGCGACTCATCGGAAAAAAACCAAATTCGGCAACTCACCACTTTCGTGCAAGCGTAGCAACTCCTTCGCTCTTTCGACTCTAACTTTTTTCTGTTGCAGTGTAAGATCGTGTGCTTTTTAGAACTTCAATGGCTTGAGCCCAAGCTCATTTCTCAGTATGTGTTGCATCCGTTCCAACAATATGTTGAGCTCACGAGCCATATTTCTTCCACTTCGACGCGGATTTCGCTCAATTCGAGCCTTCACTTTCCGAACCATTTCTGCCGATGTTGCTGTTTTTTTATGACCACCTCCATGGCGTCTTGCAACGCTGCCAGTATCACGGTTCGAGACACAAATGATTTATTCACGTTGATGTGCTGGAGGGCTCTAACGATAGCTACTTGTGGTTTTCCAGCCAAATATAAAGCAATCACACTATCACGTTTGAATTCCATCGCGGATAAAACTTTTTCAACACAATTGAGACGCAAATCGTTTTAAAGGCTTGTAAATAATAAAATTATCTGTCATGTGTCAAAATTTGGGCTCACTGTCATGAACGGTTTGGAAATTATAGCAGTCTGAAGTTGGTTAGTCATTCAGGGTGTATATGTGTGTGTGTTGCCGACTTTTTACAATTTTAGAAATGGATTTCAATTTGCAACAACGAACTTGTACTAAATTTTGCGTAAATAACGGATTTAATGATGCGCGAATGTTGGAAAAGTGTTTCGGCAACGATTCTCTAAAGAAAACGGTCGTTTATCAGTGGCTCCGGGCAACCAGCAGTTCAAAAGTGGTGGTGAGTCAATCGAAGATGATGAACACAGTGGCAGACCATCGATATCGAAAACTGACGAAAACATTGATGAAGTACGCGTAAAAGAAATGTTGGTCAATAACCGCAAAAAAAACTATCAGAGAGATAGCGGAGGACTTGAACATTGCTTATGGATCTGTCCAAGACATTTTGGTTAATGATTTGGGTTTTCGTCATGTAGCAGCAAAGTTGGTGCCAAAAGACTTCAATTTCATGCCAAAAAGAGACCGTGTTGACGTCGCAAAAGAGATGATTTGCGAGGCTGAATCCGATCCCACCTTCATCAAAAGGATCATTACTGGAGACGAAATGTGGCCGTGGGTTTATGAGTACGATACGCAATCCAGACATCACGCAAGTGAATGGCGTTCACAAAATGAGCCGAGACCAAAAAAAAAGACCATTGTTTTTAGTCAAAAAAGAAGGCAATGCTCACGGTTTTCATGGATTACAAAATCATGAATTTTTGCCAGAAGGCCAGACAGTAAACAAAGAGTACTCGTATTATTTGGGCGTTATGAGACGTTTGCGTGAAGCAATTCGCCGAAAGAGACCAGAATTGTGGGCAGAAAACTCGTGGATTTTGCACCATGATAACGCACAGCGCACAGCGCACAGTGCCATCATTATTCGTAATTTTTTGACGAAAAATGCAAGAAATACCATCCAACAGCCACAGAATTCACCTGATTTAGCTCCCTGTGACTTCATTCTGTTCAATCGAGTTACTCGTAAAAAACCACTACGGGGAACGCGTTTCAGCAGCCGAGAGGAAGTAATGGAAAAATCTCAGGAAGCACTGATGGACATACCGAAAAGCGAATATAAAAAATGTTTCGAGGAGAGAATTGGATCGAGCGCTGGCATAAGTGTGTTGCAGTCGATGGGGATTACATTGAAGGGGACAATATAGATTTGGATGAATGAACTGGTAATTAAAATTTTTTGAATCAATTCCAAGAACTTTGTTGGTATGGTAGATTCGCCGACCAATACAGAGACATTTTTATTCGACCCCACCCGTTTGTTCGACTCAATCTGTCGAGGAAAGCATTTCGGTGTATTTTTGAATGTTGATGCTTTTCGAGGCCTCTGTTTTTGCTGCATGCATGTTTTGTCTCTAACCATATTTGTCTGCGCTGCGTAATTACAACACGCGTTGCAAAATATTGCATCTCTGGAAAAGGAGTATTCGATCCAGTTGTAAATTTCACTCCAATTTTTATGGAAAGATCGCTTGCATTTGGTGTCATCTTTTGGAAATGTCTTGTTTGCGAATTTTTGGCCAGAAAATTTGACGTGATGTCCAACGGCGCGATATACAATGGCGCTGGCGCCGAGGGTAAATCTTCCGATTTAGGATAACTAGTGGCATCAATCTTCGATGTTGATACTGTAGCTGTAGCTGACGTCGTCGCCGACTCTGTTAAAAAGTTGATAGATTGATACACTTAATGGATGGTCTGTTCTCACTTATAATGAAATGCAAACACTTACGCTAGTCGACACTTTCAGTGTTCATATCGATTGCTACAGTCTTACTGGTTTGGCTGTTTGATACGTTTGAATCTGCTTCAATTATAGTTTTGTAAAATTCATAAGAATAGAGTTCGATAGTCGTCAATAAACAGTAAACTTACAGGTTACGGAAGGAGGGCGAGCTTGTTTCTTCATTATCATCGAATTGGAGTTTCGTGCTGATACCGACACAATTGCCGGGCCCGGTGTTATGGGGTTTTGATCTCTCTGTAGTTGAGAGTGAATCGAAGAACAGACAGTCACATCTGAAACGAAGGTGCCTTGTTCAAATCCCGACTCTAAATCAACTAACACCATTTTGCGATTATGCACAGAAATATGCAAAAAGATTTTACAGTGTGCCCTTTTACCTGCGTTCGTATAGGCTTCTCATTTCTGCTGTTTCCAATTTTGGCTGATTTGCGATTTTCGCTTTAAGTCTCCTCGGCATGCTTTAGTGTTTTTTTAATATACGTATTCATTCAGCTTAAATTACGGTACGGGAAACAATTACACCGATTGCACAAATTAATGGCGGTCAGCTTGACGCTTCGCTCATTTTGACATTTGGCATTTCAATTTTCATTCCCCTGCTTACTGCTCACACCTAAAGCTTGATCACATGACACTCTGTGATTTGTAATGAAATTTGAGAGGATCATTGTCTTAAGGCTTGTCTACACTAAAGAAACATTTTTATAAAAACTGTTAAGAAATATTTTCCGAAATGATTCCTTGGTGTGGATAAGCTTTAAGCTATAAAATTACTTGTCCATAATACAGTCAAATTTGGACATGCGCAGCTATACAATGCCGTACTGTGGATACGGGGCTGATTACTTATGACAAATTTGTAGAAGGCTCCTTATAAAAGCGTCTCTACAAGCGCGCTACGATGAGCTGTTAATTACCTCAATACTTTCAAGGAAGCCAACTGGTACGAGAAGTTGCTGTCAGTATCAGAACTCAGTGGAATCTACTGAAACTGCCATAGCCGGTGTAGGTGAGATTTCCCCAGGTGATAAGTCAAATTTCTGTAACAAGAACACGATTCTTTATACACCTTAAGCTAAGTCTTATGCCCCGCCCTAGGCTTTTGATTCTAGGATTAACAAGAAGATACTGGGATACCAGAAGCATAATTTCCGGACAATAGCTGAAAGCTCCGTTTCGATCTTTGAAGCGTAAGCCACAGGAAGGTACCTGTCTTAGAAAAACTGAGCATTAGTATCGTCTCTCTTACAGGCAAAAGTAAAGGGTATTAGCAATAGTTTTGAAGTTAAAAGTGTCGTGAAGACGCTCTTCAGCAAAGAGTGGCTGGCTCATCTGGCCATCTATTCTAGACTTCCCCTGATCTAATACAACCCACGACTAGGCGTGTCATCTTCAGATGAGCTGGACCTATCTCAACAAGGCCAAATTCGCTGCCCCAATCCTCGTCGTCCTCCACACCGAGAGCCATGGGCCATGGCATGCCAGAGACAAAGTATGGGGGAAGCTCAACGCTGATGAGCTTGATCGATCTTTCTTCCTTAAATAGTTAGCTTTACAGAATTACTGCTGAGTTTCAAGTGCGGCAAGATATATAGTATGTTGCCCTGCTTATAGGTTAGTGGAAAAAAATATGGTCCTAAAGATAAGTCAATGTTTGAATATCTAGTGATTTACACTTGTATATGCGGGGAAGACCTTAAATGAACTTTTGTCTCCAAGAATTTCTCTTATTCGATGAATTGCTGAAAAGTATTGAATGAACCATGCTAATTTGACGATTAGTATAATGAACAAACAATTGTATCCCACCATTCAACGAAGCCCATGCTAACATACAAGTATTGAACATTATTGAAAAGATCCATGATATGCTTCGAGATGGACCTTGGAAAGGTCCAAGCTGCTGACTTGTGCAATATTTACCAGCATTCGTCGTATAATCCAGCTTTGAATGGAGCCAGTTTTGAGGCAATCTCGAATTGTAGAATTCAATGTGAGGTATTCCATTCGGTAGCCCATCATCGTTTAACGGAAAGCAAGTGAGTTTTCAAAGACAAAAACCAAAGACTACTTGAGTGTCCTTTCTCACTGGATGACAGCAGTCTCATCTTTATAGCTTATTATAGTCTGACTGTCATTTTTATTAAGATTCCCGACAACGAAACTACTCGTATTGCCAACAAAAAAAATCTCTTTCTAGAATCCACAAAAGAAAAAACAATACACAACCTACCTTCCCAATTTTGGCCAAGTGCCAGGATGAAGTTGTCGACAAATAAAACTTACCAAAAATAAGCAAATACCCAGAAAGGTTCAATGCCGATGTCCACTTATGTTGGGCTCATGAAATAATCAATCTTGATCTAAATATTTAACATTCAGGATAGTCAAAAGGGGCCAATTGATTCTTAAAAGGATTAGGTTCGTGTTTTCACAGAAAATCACTTGGATTTATTTGGATCCTTTGCATCAAGCATAATAGAAAGGAAAGATGTTTAAATAAACACTTGGAAGTGATTTTTTTTTTTTTTCGTAACGAACTCAAGTGTTTTGAGTGAATTCGAAATCTGTTTGTCTTAGTAATTTAATTCAAGGATAAAGTATCCCATGAAGTGTGCACGTTTATATATACGAGTATATTTACAAAGGATAACATTTTGTCAAAGTCAAAAGGATGTTAAGTATGTGTGAACAATTTTCATAGGGTCAAGGCAATCAAAGGTCACTACCTTATCCTTACGAATTACCATCATTACATACGAGTATAGCTTGGGTTAACACAATTGAGTCAGAAAATTTGCGAGTACTCGAATATCAATCATAGAATAGGAGCCATCCAAACTAGGACATTCGTTAACTGCTGGAACACCACCTGGGTTTTCCAGCGATTGTAAGGTAATGGTCCCAAGCCATTGAAAAAGTTGATCCTAAAGCATTTGCCTAAGCATTTGACGTAGTCGTCATAATGCACTGTGCAGTCATTGTTGTTTGAGTAGTGTGCCTCCCATGAATGACTAGTTGGTATGAAAACTTCAATAAACGTAGCTCGGATGTTCAAATGTTGAGAGGTTGTAGCTTGCATTTACATAATAGACTCCCAACCTCATCGTCTTTTAGTATTTGGCTGTAAGTGCCGTTTCGTTTGCAGCAGCAGATACTATCACATTCTCATTCATTAGATCCGTCTGAGGTAAATATATTTTAATAATGATGGTTCTTTTTTTTACTCTGAGATCCGATAGCAGATGTTCTATTTCCATGCAATCCCTTACTTTCTTTCCTTTCATCTCTAGAATACCCACGATCTATTGAGATGCTACCATTTGGAATAACAAATTAGGTAGAAGAGCTATTTGAAGTTTCAAGGTTAAATGATGACTTCAAATTACTGTCCTGAAATGCAGTTTTAAAGTCAAATGTCATATGTCCAGCAAATCATAGTTTCGTTGACTAACTTTACTTGAAACGGCGCCTGAGTCCAACCTGGCTACGGCTAGTGCGTAACCACGACTACGCATCAATTTTGCTTATTTTAACTCTTCATCGTAAAAGCTGGGTAGTAGTCTCGTCCAAACTTAACAAACGTTGAGCAAGAGAAAATTAGCACGCTTTAATTCACTGTCAGAATGATTGAACGTACGGCGAGGAACTTAACACTTAAGTGGTATGTGCCTCAGCATGTGTTAGATTTTTTGCAAAATGGGATAGGGAGGAAAAGAAAGATGTTTGGACTCAGTGGTTATTTCGCTCCATGGGTGGCATCCAACATTTAATGGAGAGACTAAATTCTTAGTGCAAGTTTGCTTGACGTTGATTTCTAGTCAACTACTCATCTTACAGGATTTTTGTTAACAGAAAAATTGAATAGTATGTCTCGGACGAGGTTAGGATTCGAACAGCGAACCTTCCGATTTGGAAGAGAGTCCACCCCCAAAATTACATCATTTAATCAACGATGGCTTTGACAGTCAATATAGCAGAGACCATATCAATCGTGATTAATTGACCTCCAAGTGATAACCATCGGTTACTGGTCGATGTCTATCCGGACTCAACTTGCCAAACTTCTAAGTGCCAGTGCCGACCAGCAGGCAAAAATAGCAGCACAGTAACCGGGACAGCAGATGATTTTCCCAAATGGAATCAACAGCGAAATAAAATGCAGGAACAAATGAGAACTTATCCTGGTTAATCCGACATATTTGGAGCTCGGGCCGGTAAAGATTTCCGAAACTAAGTCAGAGGTAAAGAGATAGTTGCGGTTGAGCTCTTAATGCATCAATCGCAGCGCTCACATCCCCGAACAGGTTACGGGCTTCGGTCTAACTGACCCTTCTTCCTAGGGGTATTATAATGGAACTGGCCATCCAGGTTGAGCGTTGTGTTGCCAGGGTTACAAAGCAACAACAAGCCTCTGATACGGACGGGATCTACTGTTGAGAACACCTAGAAACGAAACCAGAACAACCAATTTCGGCTTTGCACGTGGAATGTTACTTCCCTTAATAGACCACGTGCAGCGAACAACTAGCGGATCCCTTGGAGTGCTATAACGCAGATATCACCGCCATTCAAGAAATGCGATGAGATGTGTAGGACAAAAAGAGGACGAAAAATTACGACATCTACTACGGCAATAGTTATGGACGGCAAAAGCAACGACTGCTTGGATTCAAATTCGTTGTTAGAGGCAAGCAGTCTTGAGTTTCCGGCATGTTAACTGGCGCTTCGTGATAATCCATATTAAGGCAACATTTTCCTGCATAAGCCTTTTATGCGCGGATGCCCCCACAGAGGAGAAAGATGACGGCACCAAAGATAGCTTCTACAAGCTCTTGGATAAGACTTACATCCAGTGCCATAGCTATGACATTAAAATTGTCCTCGGTGATTTGAATGCAAAGCTCGGATGAGAGGGCATCTTTGGTAGTACTGTCGGAAAGTATAGCCTGCACGACACCACCTCCGATAACGGATTCAGGCTAATCGACTTTGCCGGTGGGAGAAACATTGTCGCACTAGTACGCGATTCCCACATCTCGATATTCACAATGGGACTTGGAGAACTCCTGATCGATCAACCGTCAACCAGATTAAACATATTGCAATCAAGGAACGGCACTCCTCCAATATTATCGATGTCCGAATGTTCCGAGGAGTCAAGAGACGCTTGGCGATTTTCCGAAAATCGCAATGACAAGCTAATACTGTGAGGAAGTTCTACATCTGACGGCTACAATCGCAAGAGGTCCCCGAATCCTTTTTGCGGCCGAGTCTTCCATAATCTCTTAAGGGGTCCTATGCCACCAGCATCAAGTATCGAGTGGCAAAATTACCAACAAGCCATCCGATACGCCGCCTCTGATGTGGTGGGTTTCACTCCGTCACCACAACGACGAGTACCTGCAGCAAATGCAAATAAACAAGATGAATACAAAGCGTCGCTGCATACAAGGGCGAGTGTTGCTTACGAGCTCTACAAGCAGAAGAGGAGAGGGGAACACCGACCTCTCAGGAGGAAAGAGCATGAGAAGCGCGCGTTCGATGAAATTATTTTCTCCGCATTTAGTTGCCTTTTACAAGTAGGGAAGGAAACTGTGGGCAATATTATACGAGCCATTATCGCACAACGTACTCTCTTTGTCGACATATGCATCCTCTCATACTGATAGCCTCCGCATGATTGACCCAGCAGGTCATAATTCTCCTTAATAGAGTCATTAGACTCCTCCATATTGACGTCTACATAGATTCAAGATATATACGAGATCTGCCTGAAAAGTTTCCGACCGAACAATGATACAAGATATTTTTTCTCAAAATTTTTTCTTATTTTTCTACATAGTCTCCTTGTAACTCTACACACTTCTCCCAGCGATGCTCCCATCGCTCTAACCCTTGGTGTTTTTCTCTGCAAAATAATTGTTCACGAAGGTGATTGCCTCCTCATTTGACGAAAATCTCTGTCCTCCGAGCGCGGTTTTTAGATGAGGGAACAAAAAGAAGTCGCTTGGGCCTAGATCTGGTGAATAAGGCAGATGGTCAAGCAGTTCAAACCGTAATTCATGGATTTTCGCCATGGCAACCGCTGAGTTGTGAGACGGCGCGTTGTCTTGGTGAAACAGGATTTTATTTTTCTGCAAATGTGGCCATGTTTCCGCAATTTCTACCTTCAGCTTGGCAAGTAATGATGCGTAGTATGCTCCTGTAATGGTTTTTCCTTTTTGAAGATAATCGATTAAGATAACTTTCCCAGCCGAAAAAACAGGTTTCGATTTGTTTGGAGCCGGCTCGCCCTTTTGCAGTCCACTGTTTTGACTGAATTTCTGTTTCGGGCGCATAATGGTGTATCCAAGTTTCATTTACAGTAATTAATCGGCGCCAAAACTCGGATTTATTGCGCCTAAACTGCGCCAACAGAGCGTTGGAAATGTTCATTCGAAGACTTTTTTGGTCTAACGTAAGCAAACGCGGCACCCAACTCGCGGATAGCTTTCTCATGCGTAAATCTTGATTTAATATGTAACAAACACGTTCTTTGGACATTTTCATAACCTCTACTATCTGTCTCACTTCAATTCGGCGGTTCACCATTTGGTGAACTTTAGCAATGTTATCGTCAGTGGTTGCAGTTTTTGGACGTCCCGAACGTTCATCATCTCCCAAGCTCTTACGGCCACGTTTAAATTCAGCTGCCCAAAATTGCACTGTGGTAAATGATGGTGCAGAGGCCCCATACACAGAGTCCAACTCATTTTTGAATTTAATAACAGCTCGATACTCAATTTTTTCCATTTTCCCGAAAAACACTCACATCGACTCACTCAAACGACTGTCAACTAAAAACTGCGTATCCAAAATGACTGAAACTTCGGTAGGTAACTGTCAAAAGATGCACAACTAATATCCACTAGCTTCTATTGAAACTTTTCAGAAAACCCTCGCATTTGTTTTAGCACGAGATATATTAGGCTTTCGAACAGCTAAATATGATATTTGAACAACGTGAGCATTTCTTCTCCAACATCGAAGGCTAGCTCGAAAAATGGTTCTAGGATTTCAGAGTGGTAATTGAGTTTCAATATTTTATCTCGTTTTTATAAGGCGTCTTCTCAGAATTTTACATCGCAATATTATCACTAATAGTGTATGCTAAGATCATGTACCGTACTTTGTGCTCCTTATACCAGTGTTAGTTGAGAGTTTCCCTGAAAATTGTTTTACAGATCGACGATTGCATTTCTGTACACTATAAGAGACGTCTAGTTTGTACTATATCTCAATGCCAAGAAAATAGCGTTTCTAAATTAATTACATTTTACTAATTCCGTTTTACTAGTCCCTCTCTATTTTGCCTTCCTGTTGTGAAAACTGTGATCCCTCGTTTTTGTTATTTCCTTTATGTTGCCAGACAATGAAACTGTGTATCTGCCCCCACAAATTCCAGTGACATCGAATGTCTTTATGATTAAGGAAGAATTCCACCCCGATTTAGGTTGCTTTTGTTTAATCCGACAACTTGGAATATATTTTCAGTGTCTGAATTGGTGAAGACTATACGTAGCCTTCATATAAAAGAGTATTTCAACGTCAATTTTGATGCAATTTACTTCCACAACTACGCCATTGTCAGAAAGTATCAACATGACACTCATCATGCAATCGGAAAAACACATATGGTATGTACGAGTACATATGCGATACAAAACCGGTGTCCTCGATGTCGAAAATAGAACCCTTACCTTAATCTTCTTGTCAAGAAGGGCTTATGGTTTACCTGCACCTGTCAACACATTGAAGCACACTCGGTATACGAGTATTTGTGTCGAAAAAAAACTTCAGTTTTGAGTATTCGTATTTCACCGGGACAATCAGCATTCGCAAGTTGTTTGTCATCGCCATCATATCTAACCCCATTTCTCCCCTTTTATTCAAATAAAACTTTATGTCACAACCATCGGAACCCCAGGTATGTACATATATCATCCCTTTGTATCTAAACACACCACAAAATAAGAAAACAATGCCTAGAGTAAAGGTAATCTACATATATGTTATGTATTGTAGTAGCAATAGGGTTCGTAGTAACATTATTCACATTTCAATACCCGACATTCTGGGGGTACAGGAAGTGACTGGGATATTGATGGGGGTTTCAGAGTCCCCTTTCCAAACAGGTGTACGGATAACAGCTCGTTCTGTATTGTGTTGAAAGTTTTCTCAGGTGCGAAACTGGCTGAAATTCTTTCATGAAAGTACAGGTTCAAGGAAAAATAAGCTGGAAAAAAACAACAAAGGGCTTTTGAGATTTCGAAATACCGTTTACGGCTGAACCTTGATTTTCTTTTAACAATTCAAAACATTGGTTTGACTTTTTTTTTCATTTTTTGTGAATGCTTTGTTTTATTTGCTGCTTGCTTTCGTCCTTTGCTGGATAAAAAGCAGCTCAGAGATCACCTAGTTTTCCACTGAAAATGGGTCTTCGGAAATCGATACGTACACGTAAATGAGAGTAAATAAATAGATTTCATAGGTAGATAAGTGGTAAATTCGTATAATGCAAACCTTAGGTGGTAATTTCATTTGTCATTGATAAGATACATATGAATATTTGCAGATATCGTTTACTCTTTCCCAAAGTCACGTCGTCTTTTTAGGACCGATGATGGTAAAAATCATGATTCTGTTGAGGCTGATTTCAATATTTGAAAAGTCTTCTCCTTATTTATTCTGAAAATGTATCCGCATTTTGGAAATAAACGATGTATGTATGTACGATAGAAGATACAAAAAGAGCTGATATGTGTTAAGGCCACCCTCTGTGGGATAAACTGTAGTCTGCTACGTGACTTGGAATCTGAATGGACGTATAGTGGATTTACGACATAAGGGAATAAGGATATGAAGATGGTTTACCAACAGTAAACCTGGTTTGACTATTCGGCCAGTTATTGGTCTATAATTTTCCATAAAAAGCCTTATTAACGTCAAACAAATTATGCATATACTCGTACATAAGTGACATTGGGAAGAGTTGTTCAGGTAAAAGTTAGATAAAATGACTCCTTGGTGTGGCTAATTTATTCTGTCCCGTGTGCTTTTCTTCAGCTCATCAAGGATGGTATCCTTGATTAGGTACAGAAGAATCACTTTTCTTCCTTTATTCTGAGAGATGTAAGCGATCTGGCACGAATGTCTTTTGTATCCCTTAGTGGCCTTGTGCAGAGCATACTAACGAATGTCAGAGAATCAACTGAGTTTTCACAGCTAGTCGCAAATTAACCATGAATTAGGGTAAGATTAATTCAATGATTTAATGAATATGAGCGCCAATACCATACAGATTCAACGGTCATTATGTCTCTTAAAACATTCAAGGGATGCTAATAAAAATCAACGATTAAAGAAAACAAGACCGACTTGATTGAGTTCAGTTTAATAGTAAAAAAAAAAATATGTACATTTCAAAAAATATAGAAAGTAGTATAGAGAAAATTGTAGTAGATTAAAGTAGTCAATTTTAGAAAATATGTACATAGTTTAAGCTTTAACTACAATAGTTTAAATAATCTTAAATTCAAATATCAAAGATAGCGGCACTCGTCAATAAAAGCTAGTGAATGCTAATTGTGCGTCTTTTGACAGTTACTTACCGAAGTTTCAGTCATTTTGGAGGCGCAGTTTTTAGTTGACAGTCGTTTGAGTGAGTCGATGTGAGTGTTTTTTTGTGAAAATGGAAAAAATTGAGCATCGAGTATCGCTGTTATTAAATTCTTGTTTTTGAAAGGCAATACGCCTACGCCTACGCAAATCGAAAATGAGTTGGACTCTGTGTATGGGGACTCTGCACCATCATTTACCACAGTGAAATTTTGGGCAGCTGAATTTAAACGTGGCCGTAAGAACTTGGGAGATGATGAACGTTCGGGACGTCCAAAAACTGCAACCACTGATGATAACATTGCTAAAGTTCACCAAATGGTGAACCGCCGAATTGAAGTGAGAGAGATAGTAGAGGTTATGAAAATGTCCAAAGAACGTGTTTGTTACATATTAAATCAAGATTTACGCATGAGAAAGCTATCCGCGCGTTGGGTGCCGCATTTGCTTACGTTAGACCAAAAAAGTCTTCGAATGAACATTTCCAACGCTCTGTTGGCGCAGTTTAGGCGCAATAAATCCGAGTTTTGGCGCCGATTAATTACTGTAGATGAAACTTGGATACACCATTATACGGCCGAAACAAAAATTCAGTCAAAACAGTGGACCGCAAAGGGCGAAATCTGTTTTTTCGGCTGGGAAAGTGATGGCGTCTGTTTTTTGGGGATAGTAAGTTATCTTAGTTATCTTAATCGATTATCTTCAAAAAGGAAAAACCATTACAGGAGCATCATTACTTGCCAAGCTGAAGGCAGAAATTGCGGAAAAACGGCCACATTTGCAGAAAAAGAAAATCCTGTTTCATCAAGACAACGCGCCGTCTCACACCTCAGCGGTTGCCATGGCGAAAATCCGTTCCCTGTTGTGGTTCTTTAACTCGATGGAACATAAAGAAGTCACAGGGAGCCAAATAAGGTGAATTCGGTGGCTGTTGGATGGTATTTGTTGCATTTTTCGTCAAAAAATTACGAATAATGATGGCACTGTGCGACCACGACGGTGCGTTATCATGGTGCAAAAGTGTAAGAGTTTTCTGCCCACAATTCTGGTCTCTTTCGGCGAATTGCTTCACGTAAACGTCTCATAACGCCCAAACACTCGTAATACTCTTTGTTTACTGTCTGGCCTTCTTGCAAAAAATTCATGAAGCACTACACCGTTGTAATCCATGAAAACCGTGAGCATTGTCTTGTTTTTTGAATGAAAACGACGTGGTTTTTTTGGTCTCGGCTCTTTTGGTGAACGCCATTCACTTGCCTATTGTCTGGATTGCGTGTCATACTCATAAACCCACGGCCACATTTCGTCTCCAGTAATGATCCTTTTGATGAATGTGAGATCGGATTCAGCCTCGCAAATCATCTCCTTTGCGACGTCAACGCGGTCTCTTTTTGGCATGAAATTGAGGTCTTTTGGCACCAACTTTGCTGCTACACGACGGAAACCCAAATCATTAACCAAAATGTCTTGGACGGATCCATAGGCAATGGTCAAGTCCTCCGCTATCTCTCTGATGGTTAATTTCTTTTACGAGTACTTCATCAATGTTTTCGTCGGTTTTCGATGTCGATGGTCTGCCACTGCGTTCATCATCTTCAATTGACTCACGACCACTTTTGAACCGCTGGCTGCCCAGTGTCACTGGTAAACGACCGTTTTCTTTAGAGAATCGTTGCTAAAACACTTTTCCAATATTTCCAACGTTGTTGCAAATTTAAATCCATTTCTAAAATTGTAAAAAATCGCCAACACACACAGAGATAGATGTACTTTTGGCTATGTAACTTTTGCAAATGTCAAGCTATGATGCTAAGATTTAGAGGGAATGTAAACAACAGATTTACCAACGTAACAAAAAAAAAAAACAGAATTCAAATCGGAACAATGGGAGCGCCATACCGTAGTATCCCCCGGGAACTTTTTGATCAAGGTGGTATGTAAAATAAAATAAAAATTTGAGAAAAAATGTCTTGTATCATTGTTCGGAAACTTTTCAGACAACCCTCGTATTTATTAGTATTTTTATAATTTTTGTACATTATTAAGCATTATTGTAAAAATATTCTGATAAATTTTCATAAAAAAATATTGAAAATTAAGCCATTGGTAGTGGTGAGAACCGAGTCACTTCAAAACAAAGTTTCAATGCGGCAGTGAGGATAACTCATGATTGCTTCATTTGAAAATAAAAAAACCAAAAGGATTTCTTTAGTACATAAGTTTATCATGGATTTGAATGAAGGAATTAGCAAAATACAGTGGACTCCCCCTAAGTCGAATCTTCATGGCATACCATGATCTGTTCGAGTTTGAGGGAGTTTTGGAAAAATTCGGGTTAGAGAGCGAAACATTTTTGTTTTTGTTTTAGAGCGTAACTAAACGCTTATAAAAAAACAAGTTAATAAAAAAAATAAATAAAAAATAGCTTCTTGCTAAATTAAAATTAAAATAAAGCACATAAATTCATTGTTGTATCGTCAAAATCTTATTTAAATAACTTTACTTAAAAAAATTGATTATTTTTGATTGGGTCATCACAGGTGGAGTGTTTGTTTTTTTTTTAATGACTCTAGTTTAAAAATATAGTTTGGAACTTCATGCGGTACTTGGTCAGTCAATTCTATTTCAGATTTGCAGAATTTCAATCGCGTTCTCAATTTCGGTTTTTCCTGGCATTTCTATATTAATTAACTTGGGTTCTTCTTCATCATCACTATCGTTTGCGTTATTTTCAGCATTAATTATTTCTTCCAAAACAGACTGATTGTCAGGTATGTACTTCTGTAGCTACGATACCGTCATCGACCTCCATCTAGTCTTTCCAATTAACATCTGCAACATTATAATTCGCTTCTGTTAACTTGTTCCACATTTGCTCGATTTCATGGGCGTCCTCGTTCTCAGATCTAAGTAAATTGAGCAGAATTTCATCTACTTCGTCCCACGGCTCGTCTCTAAACCCGGCCTTTTTATCATAACATACACAGTATAGAAGTGATATTTTGTAATCTTTTTTTTTGGATTCCCAAAGCCTTAAGGTTTTGGCGCTTATAGTGCACTTTCTAATTTTGTATTATTCCCATGTCCATTGCCTAAACTATTGAAGTCATGTTGGGTGGGAAGTTTAATTTATCTTTTACTTATTTAGAGTGAGCTGGGCAGTTATCGATGTTAAATAAGACCTTTCGCTTTGATCTTGATTTTATTTTTTGAAAACAGGGTGGATTTTTGATCTTGCCGATAATTAAGAGTTTTAGTTTTTCTGATCTTATCATATTGGATCCTACAAGAGATGTCACTCTATCTTTGCTGTGTGTGTCTCCAAACCATTTTTCGCCCTTAAAAACCAAGGTACGTATCGGTAAACATTTGAAAAAAAATCCCATTTCATCGACATTAAGAATGTGTTCCGGTTTGAATCCTCTGACAACCTCTGATAACTATTAGAGGTCTGCAATGAAACTGGTTTCAAGACATTCGTTTTATTTCAAGTACACTACATTACTGTCCTTACAGCTTGAAAAGTAGAATGAATGAATCACCTGATTTGTGATTACTACTCGTATATGAATTTTACACCCATGTTAAACCAAACACTTAGTGCAGTGTACCCATAGAGAACGGGTATTCACACATATTCACAAATAGGTATTCATAAAAAAAAGTATACACTACACTGAGTACACTGAGTACACTGAGTACACTGAGTACACCAAATATTCGTTTACTTTCTTTTGTTTTACTTTCACTTGAAGTTAAGTTTCTTAAATGATAGATTTGTGAGAAATGGCTGTTAAGAAAGGCAACGGATTAAGACAGAATGTATACAACAATATTAACAATTTATGAATGAAAAAAAAAATAAACTTCATTTTTTATTCAATTTCTTGAAAAAGATCTTTGAGGTCATTACACATTTCAATTTTATTTATGTTACAATGTAAAAACATTATTTGGTTTACTAAAATTGGGTCGGATCCAATTTGACTACGTTTTTCTGAAATTAGCATTCTAGCTGAAGAAAATATTCGTTCAGAGGCAGCACTACTTGCCGGTGTAGCTAATATTTTGCAGCTGACTTTAAACAAAAGTGGAAATTCAATTTTGTGTAAGTGCCACCACTGCAAAACATCAAATTCTTTGTGAAAAATTACGTTAACATTTTCATATGCCAGTAGTTCATTGTTAATTTTATCATTAGAATTGACAGTTTCTACTGGTTGAATAAAGTCTGTAAACAAATCATTACCATCTGATAGACAATCCAACTCTTCGTTTAACAATCGTTCAAAGATTTGAGGATACGGGTCAGAAATTTCATTTTAATGGATTAACTTGTTAGTGGGAGGGAAAAGAAAAAGAGCAATTTTATGATTTTTTGTCAAATTTTGTAAAACAATGCTATCCAAAAAGGTCCTTAATTTGAAATTTTTTATTACATATTTTTTTTAAACGATGGATATGAACGATTGTTAGATAAAGAGTCGGATAGTTTTCACCTTCTAACACTTTTGACGTTTCCTCTAAGGACCTTAAAATTTTAACTAACCCACTTATGTGACTTAAATTAATATTACTAATTTTTTTGTAATTCATTTTTTCCCGCAAAATATTTGTGATTTCGACCCAATTTTTTTCTATGGAAAGCAATAAATAATAAATTGTATTAAATCTAGTACAAACATAACTTTTTAAGGATGTTTGAAGAGAACAATTAACACCCGATTTTTTTAAAATATTTTACAAGTTTAGTGCAAATATTACATATATCAGCTATTTCAGGGATTTCTCTTATACTTTTTTCTATATTATTGTGTAGTAAATGATTAATGCAAAAATTATGATCAAATGAGCGGAATGCAGCAATCATATTTGACCCTCTGTCAGTCACCAGTATGGCCTTGTGGTTTAAATCACATTCAAATTCACTTAAAAGTGTTGTGATTTTCGAATAAATGTTTTGACCTGGAATTTCAATGGAGTGTTCGGTTGCACTTTAGACAATTTTAGAAATAATCACCTGTACATGATACGCCATTCATAGATTTTAAACCCAACAGTCTGGAAATCAATTTCCCTTCATTGACGTGATGAATTGTCAATGATAAGTATGCAGTTCTTAAGTAATTATCTGTCCAAACGTCTGACGTAAGTCCATATCCAATATTTTTAACACTCATTATATCAGACCTTACAACTCTTAAGTATTTATTGTATACATTTTGAATATTACGTGAAACTGTTGTAGGGTGTGGTAATAATTTGCCGATGTCAACATTTTGTCCATATTTTGCACCAATGGAAATTCAAAACTCAGCGAAATTTCTTAAACCACAATCCTTACAATATTAGACGGTCGGCAGTTTTCTATTGTCCATTCCGTTATCAACAATACACTTTTTTTCTTATCTTCAAAGTCTACTTGTGTTTTTTCTGTTTTGTTATCAGTTTTTATTTTTTTTCAAAATGTAACATTTGTGTAGTTGGATGTACTTTAAGAATTAAATTTGTGTACCGAAAAACAATTTTTACACGCCTCTAAATTTTCAATGTCAACGCCGTTTTCATTTTTTATTGTTCCGAATACATCCCATACCTTAGGTAGGTAGGTAAGAGGGGCTGTTGGATAAAAGCAACCCACTTAGCCCTAATGGTCCATTGTGATGCCACGTGGATCTATGATCCTCTTACTGATGGAACCAGTTTGAGCTTCTGACAAAGCGAATGAGACTGTTTACGTCTGTATTTTTCAGATCGTTTAGGTCGTTGTGGAAGAAGGCTCCTAAGTGAAGTTTTCTTCTCTGGAAGAGAACTGGACATGTACAGAGTAGGTGGAGGGTTGTCTCCTCCTCTTCCTCGTCCATGCAGCTTCTGCAGAAATCGTTTGTAAAGGCGCCAAGCCTTCTTGCGTGATTGCCTATAAGGCAGTGTCCAGTGATGACACCAATGATAGCGCTGAGATGTTCCTTATTTAGAAGGATCAGACACTTAGAGCGATACAGATCCAGTTTTGGCCAGATTTGTTTGGTCGCTAGACATGTTGGTCCAACAGTCCACCTAAGGTCAGTTCTTTTATTGGCATCCAGCTTTAATATTAGTTTGCACGCAGCGATTGGGATACCTATGCTACCCCTTTCCGGTAGAATAGGTAAAGTGGTTCCAATTTTGGCGAGTTCATCGGCTCTACAATTCCCTGGAACGTCTCTGTGGCCCGGCACCCAACAGAGGTGAAGGTTGAACTGCTCTGCCATCTCCATAAGAGATGATCGGCAGCCAAGGACGCTGCAGTGATTTGGAAGGCGGAAAGAGAGGCTTAGATTTAGCGTGTCTGAGAAAACACCGCCACCAACCCCGCTATTCGTTTTAGATCCATCTGTGTAGAAATGGATCGACTTGTCCTCCATGAAAGCATCTTCCTCCCAGAAGGATCTAGAGGGGAAGCTTACATGGAAGTTTTTGTCAAACCAAAGTTCAGGTATGGTGTAATCGATGTTCTCTGTGGGGATTCCTAATGTATTAAGGATATTGGCGTGGCCAAATGGATTATTAGTCCACTGTTTAGTCGCTTTAAGGCGTATAGCTGCAATCGCAGCTATTTGCCTGCTGAAAATATCGAGGGGTGTTAGATGAAGCAGAATGTCTAATGCCGCAGAGGGGGTGGACCACAATGCTCCGCTTATGCATAGGCATGCTGTTCTTTGGACTCTGCTTAGCTTAATGCAGTTAATCGCACTTTCTAAGGCCGTCCACCAGACTATCACCCCGTAAGTAAGTATCGGTCTTATGACCGAGATGTACAGCCAGTGGGTAATCTGAGGTTGAAAGCCCCATTTATTTCCAATGGCTTTTTTGCAAGAGAATAAAGCTATTGTAGCTTTATTGACTCTTTCTTGAATGTTAGGTTTCCAGTTTAGTTTTCTGTCAAAAATGAGACTAGACTGGTACCGTTTATTAAAGGAGGGTCAATAGTTGGATTTTTATATTTCCTGGAGAAGAGGACAAGATCAGTTTTATGGGGGTTTATTCCCAATCCACAGCTATCTGCCCAACGGGTTAATCCAAGCGTGGGAGAGCAAGACAACAGTGCACTCATTTTGACATCAGGTGATCGAGCATTGCACAGTAACTGTCTGTGATGTGGTATTCTATTTCACTGTACACTTTATTGATAATTGCAATGAATATGAATACACTGAAGTACTGCACAAGTTTAGAGAGAGCAAATGAATGCATTCATGCAGGTCTCTAATAACTATTGCTTCCATTAATCAGCTTTTGTTTTGTCAACAGAAGCGCTTTCACCTGACAAAACTTTGCCAAGAATGCTGTGCCTGGTTTTAAATTCGCTCAGCCAACCTTCACTTGCCTTGAAATCACGAAACCCAAGCTGCTGCAAATTCCAAAGTTTAATTTATTGTTGTTTAAATCTTCTGTTCCAACTCAACGCCTTATTGCCTTGAAGCTAAAAACAATACATTTTAAATAAACAAAACTTTTGACCACACGGTTTATGTTGCAATATTTCCGTAACATGTAACTTGAAATTTTTTTAATTGATCTTAGTACCAAGTTGCACAGAATAACTGCATCAGCTCTGTTGAACTGCCTAGAATCAACTGATTTTCGAATTCCAACTGAAATTTCACTAAAACAAGATTTTTTTTTCTAGATAGATTTCCATTGCTTTGAAATAAGAACTGTTTTGAATCCAACGAACAACACAAGGAAAAGGATAACATTGTTTTTTTTGCCCTGCAATTTTTGTACAAATTGTATCTTTTTAGGTAGGTACCTAGACGCATTATGTATTGGATATTTGTAGGTAGAAGCACAACGCACTTACGATGATTGCATACGACGTGCTACAGATTTTTAGGGTTTTAAAGTGTATAAGTACTTGATGTTTAGGTAGTCATAGTTATACAAATCAAATACTAATTGTGAGAGGGTGATTTTTTTTTTTTTTTTTTATGCAAGAAGATATTCCACTTAAGGGGTGAAAAAAGAGGCCACGAATCGAGAGAATGTGTACGAGTTAGAGGGTATTTCAACTTAGAGGGAGTTTGACTTAGGGAGAGTCCACTGTATTCATGGATATTCACGGATAAAATGTAACTCATATTTTAGTCAAAAATTGCGCTTTTTGTTTTAATTAAAAAATGAGTTGTAATTGAAAAGAAAAATCCTTCATTCAAAACCGAATATTTAGTATTTTAAAGAAGTGTGCACAGTTTAGGTGAAAGCGGTCCAAAGTTTTTTGCGAAATTTTGACTTAGGCTTAAAAAAAGTTTTGAGAAAAACGCGGTTAAAGTTTGATACATGTACAAAATACGAAAAACCTACGTAGAATCGTCGATTCCGGCTCCATAAAGCAATTCGCCTGTTGCTGCTGAATGACCCAAGGCATCCTTTTGCTCCACCCTACGACGAATATTTCCTCTTGGGAAGCAGCCGGGGTTTTTCGATCTGCTTGCAATATGCGGTTCTCGTCTTCCCTCCGTGTATACTCATGGGCTCTTCGGCCAGGCTTCACATCTAAGCTATTTGAAAATAGCAACACAGCCAAATACCCTTAGTTAAAAATGCCAGCAGTAACATTTGCTGCTACTTCCACTACTTTAGCACCAGCATGAGGGGTTTCTGGCGCTATTTTCCAAACAACTTGATTATAACTTTCGTTATTGCTTTGCGTGAATCCGCCAACACAACGCTCCAAAAGAACATCGTTACTCAAATCTTCGTACACAGGCCTCATGGCTTCCAAACGCCATGAATCTTCACCACTTGGGCACTTTTCATGTCAGTGATTATTGTCCGAGGAGCTGTAATGCAGAAAGTAGCCCCAATTGCGTCTTTCATTTTTTCTACGGAATTTGAATTTATCCTAATGGTTAGTCCGTAATAAACGGTCAATTTGCCAATAAGTTCTGCCGTTAGCCGACCTTTACCGGAAAGAATTTTGTTTTTAATTGTCATGCCTTTTATCTTTTTGTCTACAACAGTATTTTTTACTGTTCCCATTCTTTTTGGAAATGAACGACATACTCCCTTTTATTTATTTGATAATCTTGGCCATACGGTTGCGCCTCAATAACCTTTTTATAAACTTTAGCGTCACCGTCTCCGATATATGTAATTGTTATATTTCACTTGCGCTCCCAAATTGCCAATTGGTCCTTCGTGATTTTCGGTGCATTCATTCCTCTCAACATGTTCGTTATGTTACTCTTCAAATTAGTTTCATCTTCGTCGTTCCTGGGCGCGCTATTCCCAATTCTCTGGACTACGCTCTCTGATATGTAGGATCGTCTGATCGTAAGAAGGTTCAGTATTCCTTGCTTTATCGAATCTTGTGGCTGAGATTCAACCTACATTTGCACAACATTGACGAGTAAGTGTCAACGAGTTTCAACGTTTTGGACCACATTCGTATCATGACACCGCTCAAAGGATTCTCTCAATAGTGTATAAAATGTATGCTGTCTTCCTGTGTATCGTTCAGCACTTGGCACCGTTTACTCGCAAGTTTAAATTCGCTGCTCATGTCCTGTACAAAAAAAAAAACCGCGCCCGTGCGACACAAACAGACCTATTCAGTGCAGTGCAGTATCTAACAGAATACCAAAAAAAAAAAAAACAAAGCGCATAGCGGGTATCCGAACTCTCCCGCCCCCGGTCATAGTACAGTTGCTTGCACTTGGTCACTCCTGTTGCTGTATTTGCATACGGCACGGGCAATGGCTGAGTGCATGTAACAACCGATGGGTAGCGGGTTGCAAATGTGGATTTTGTTGGTGCACTCTTTCCTACTGTTGTAAGGACATAACATGAAAAACAATTTGATTCGGTAAATCAATTCCGAATTTTCACTTCGCAGCCTTGCTTAGTATCCTCAATGTTTGTCTTTCTGTGTTTGTGATCGTGACTAGGGACTTCAGGGTGGACGTAGCTGATATACGCGGGCTAAAAATTAATCACTTTTCTGCGTACAGACCAGCAGTTTTGGCACTTAGTGAAACACAGGTTGATCCCCGCCCACACATTTTAGATTACTCTGATGTGAAGCTACCTGGCTACGAACTATTCTTTTTTCCCCCAAGTCTCGCTATTTACGTGCGCAGTGATGTAACTTACCAAACTCCACCACAATGTTGTCCCTGTTCCAATCCGGAATTCAATTTCATGTGGTTAAAATGCCATCTCCGTAAGAAAATTATCCACTGCTGCTTTATTTACAGAAGCCCAAAACTGGCCAGCAATTCTACCTTTAACGATGCGCTGTCTGACTCCATACAAAGAACTGTATGACTGTATCCTCATACTGAAATCGTTATTATGCGCTAGCATTTCTAGATTGTGCTTTGTCCCCTCATACACTTGGGTTCGTCGAATATTCAATGGGACGAATCCACTTGCCCATTCGTATTGTAGCAAGAGTACTTAAAGATCTTTAATAAATACAAATCCGCTGATACAAATGGTATATCTCCAATCTTTCTAAAGAGTTATTCTTCCTCGCTGGCAAAACCACTGCGTAGGCTTTTTCATCAACTCAACTCTTTTAGGACTCTTTCCGAGCAGATGTAAAACAGCATTTGTCCAGCCCGTCCCTGAAAAAGGCGAATTTTCCTCTCTCTCCTCCTACAGACCCACTTACGTCCCTTCTTTTCAAGTTCATGGAAACGCTGATAAATCGTCAGCTCATGGAAAATCTCGAAACACGAAAACTTTTCAATGGTTTTCGCAGCAACAGGACCACTGGGGATTTGATGGCATGTCTCACTGAAAAGTGGAATCAAAGCGTACATCAATCCGGCGAAAGCAAGATAGTTACACTCGATATTTCTAAGGCATTGGAAAGAGTTTGGCAACAGGCTCTTTTGTCGAAAATGCGTGCTTTTGGGATCGACGACTCTCTTCTTCGATGGACTAGAAATTCCCTTTCGGAACGTTCAATTCAAGTCGTCTTGGATGGTTTCAAGTCTGATATTCACAAAATAAATATTGGTGTGCCCCAGGGCTCCGTTCTGTGTCCGACACTCTTTTTAATTTTCGTCAACGATCTCTTGTCTGCCACTTCTAATCCAATATATTCCTTTGCTGACGACAGTAGTCTCTACTTTTCATATTCGTTCCCGGAGCCACGTCCCTGCTTTTCGGCTGCAGAACGGGAACGCCTGCGTATGTTAAGCTCATTAAATTCTGATATTAACAGCATAACTAATTGGGGAACCACTAACAGAGTAGAATTTAATGTTTACAAAACACAATCCTGTCTGCTATCGCTAAAGCGAAATTTAAACATCCAGCCGTATCCATGAATGGCACTTACATCGTCGAAACCGAAAACTTTCCATTCTCGGTATGTGTGCCAGTGAGAACTTACGTTGGAATGACCGCATATTCGACATCGTCAAAAATGCTGCGAAATATCTAAGTTTCCTTTTGCGATTTAAGAAATATTTCGCCTCCTCTGATCAAGCGTCAATATATGGTATGAGGCATTTATCCGCCCGAAATTGGAGTACAATGGCAACATCTGGTCAGGCTTCAAAACCGCGCGATAAAACTCGTAGGTGATACTAATATCAGTCACTCATTTGACACCCACTTTGTTTGATCGCTATTTCCGCCACCAGTGCTCCATAGAAATCGCTCCTTCAAGCCTTCACCCGTAAGACCCATCTCGCTATGAATGCTCATCAGCATACCGTCAAGCCCGCTTTCAGACGTACTTTAAAATATCATGGTTCATTCCTAAGCCGTACAACTCGCTTATGGAATGCGGTGCCTAGCTCTGTATTTCCTAGTTATTATAACCTTCAAACATTTAAAACCAACGTTTGTTGGTACCTCTCTTTCTTTCTCACTGATTTTCCTTCGCCCGCGCTGTCAACTAATTATAAAAAAATAAAAAATCCTATAAAAGTACTGAGAGGATCATGTTTTGTGAAGGAAGGATAAGGGGATTTGACTCCGTTATTCTGCAAAACTAAGGTAACGGGGGGTTTTAACAGCTACTCCAAGAACATTTAAGGCAAGAAGATCCGAACAGAGACCTGTGGATATAAGCAAACAAATTTAGCAGACGGTCGGACGGACATTAGGAATCCTCACAGAGAACATCGATTACACCATACCTGAACTTTGGTTTGACAAAGACTTTCATGTAAGCTGCCCCTCTAGATCTTTCTGGAAGGAAGATGCTTTCATGGAGGACAAGTCAATTCCTTTCTACACGGATGGATCTAAGACCGCTAGCGAGGTTTGTGGCGGTGTTTTCTCAGATAAGCTAAATCTAAACCTCTCTTTCAGTCTTCCAAATCACTGTAGCGTGTTTCAGGCGGAAATTTTGGCGGTTAAAGGATCTCTGTCCGGGCTGAAGAAAAACGTGGTATCTGCAAAGCATATCCGCATCTTTTCGTATAGTCAAGCCGCTATCGAGTGCCTGGACTCGGTCTCACTAAATTCTTGAATGCCGATCATCTTTTATGGAGATGGCAGAGCAGTTCAACCTTCACTTTTGTTCGGTGTCTGGCCACAGAGACATTCCAGGGAACTGTAGAGCCGATGAGTTCGCCAAAATTGGAACCACTCTACCTATTCTACCGGAAAACGGTAGCATGGGTATACCAATCGTTACGTGCAAATTAATATTAAAGCTGGATGCCAATAAAGGAGCAGACCTTAGGTGGACTGTTTGACCAACATGTCTAGCGACTAAACAGATCTGGTCAAAGGTAGATCCGAATCGCTCTAAGAGTCTGATCCTTCTAAACAGGAAACATCTCAGCGGTGTCATAGGTGTCATCACTGGACACTGCCTCACAGGCAAGCACGCAAGAAGGCTTAGCGCTTTTACAAACGATTTCTGTAGAAGCTACATGGACGAGGAGGAAGAGGAGACATTCCTCCACCTACTCTGAACATGTCCAGCTCTCTCCTAGAGAAGAAAACTTTACTTAGGAGCTTTCTTCTACAATGACCTAAACGATTTGAAGAACATAGACGTAAACTGCCTCCTACGCTTCATGGGTGGCTTAGAGTGGTTCCATTAGTAAGAGGATCATAGATCCACGTTGCATCAGAATGGGGCAACAGCCCTAAGTGGGTTGGTGAACCAAGGCAGTGGTGTCATGATAATGTGCTGTCAAAAGTATTATAGTTTAAAAAAAAACGGTCAAAGATTCCGGTAAACTCCTTTGACCATGACAATTCACTCGTATTGGGATTACAAATATCAAGGCGTTAGCATCGATTGTCACTTTCTATGGAAACCACGCATACGCAATCCCCGGAATAAGCTTAGTTGCACTCACCTTCCTCCAATTCCAATCATTAACTCAAATAACTCGTCTACCTTGCTCCCATCAAATCAAGGAAGCATATGGAACTTTGACGTATGAATGTGCAGTGGAAATACACATCCACCAGCTGTAAAATGTAAACAATACCAACGATGTCCTTTTTTCCCTTGGAGTTTGACTTTGACGATCTGAATCGTCGAATTCCATTCAACTCCTAGCTTCAAATAGGAAAACAAGTGAAAGGGATGTATGCGTATGATGTAGGTATATCCAAACCCCTTCAACAATAGCTAAGGAACATCCGAGAAGTCCACACACGAAAAATACAGTTAAACAATTATATTTTCATATATTTAAATAATAGACTATTGTGCTTGGGTCAAAATATCTATTTGAACGCCAATAAAGACAGACTCCTTAATCCAGTGCAAGTTCTTCCCAAGACATCCTACTAATGTCAAGTGCAGACTCTTCTGAAAATTGCTTATGCATATGCAAAAGTCTTGATGAACAATCACTTAAGGGCACACGCACTACCATGAAACTGCAATCGTAAACATTTTGCATACCTCCGTTGGAAGCCTCTTGAAATCACTCTGCTGATTGAAAGCAGCTGTATAGGACTTTATTCGAAGTCAGCTCTTAAACTTTATAACAAGGACTCAGTGGCAGAAAAGGAGAACACTAAGAGTTTCTCTCAACGTAAAACAAAAAGAAAATTCTAAGAGAACTGAGAGCCTTGAAATCACAGTGCGCATGCAAGTTACCTAGGAAAGAAAAAAAAAAAAAAAACAAAACAAACATTTCCAGGCCATCAGTGATAAGAAGACAAACACCTTCGACATACTTTCAATAAAAACACATTTAAACAGCCTTCCACCGCAGGTTTAGTTTCGCTCTGCTGGCACTTTAAAGGCTCGTCAATTAGTTGGCACGTCAATTCTATTTTCGAATACAAAGGCTGTTGTGGGTCTATTTTCGCCATAACATATTCAAATATAGCTCTCGAAGACAGTTCAGGAGTAATACTGTGGTTCGGTGAACTGGAGCATTGTAAAGCACAATAAATGACAATCAAAGCTCTATATATTTCCATCATCAAATTAACCGTATTGAAGGGTACGTTTTTATTGAACAATCATTAGGGCTGATACTCACTTTAGATCTGGCAGCATGGGTACGTATTCAGTCATTGAGAAAGAACTCTGGGTTTCAATTGTGTCGTGTAGCTAATTAAGTCTAATTAATTAAATGCCTAAGGCAGTACGGGGTGTATTTAATTACCAATAAAAATATTATTTCGAGGACTTTTAATTCGCTTTTAATGGGTCGTAGACCGCCATAGTTAATATCGTAGTTTGATAATTTAGCGTTTAGGGGTATATGGAATGTATGACAAAAAGTTAAGAACTCAACACGGTGGAAAATAGAGACGAATTGAAAAATGGATCCCCTTCGACTTTGACAATCGAAATCTCACGATTACTTTCAATAATCTCCTTGCCTTAGTCGTCAACAGGCGCACAGTCTCGATTTTTTAAACGCTATTTCGATCTCTTCAATTTCTGCCAAATGACTTGAGTCAAGCGCAGATGTCTAACTTCGACTATACATCTTAAGTGCACGCCGCTTATTATACACCCTGAATGGATCGAACTGCGACCAACTTCAGACTGCTATAATTTCCAAACCGTTCTTGACAGTGAGCCCAAATTTTGACACATGACAGATTACTTACAAGCCTTTTAAACGATTTGCGTCTCAGTTGTGTTGAACAATTTTTATCCGCGATGGAATTCAAACGTGATAGTGTGATTGCTTTATATTTGGCTGGAAAACCACAAGTAGCTATCGTTAAAGCCCTCCAGCACCTCAACGTGAATAAATCATTTATGTCTCGAACCGTGATACTCGCAGCGTTGCAAGACACAAACAGCAACACAAACTGAAGAATGAGCTTGGGCTCAAGCCATTGCAGTTCCACAAAGCACACGATCTTACACCGCAACAGAAAAAAGTTAGAGTCGAAAGAGCGAAGGAGTTGCTACGCTTGCACGAAAGTGGTGAGTTCCCGAATTTGGTTTTTTCCGATGAGTCGCCATTTGTTATCGAGCAATATGTCAACAAACAAAATGACCGAGTTTACTTGCCAGAGAGGTTCTTCGAAAATTTACACCTTCGGGCGGCCACCAGAAAGCAGGCAGCACCGATGGTGATGGTTTGGGCCGCCATAACCGCCGATGGTCGCTCTCCGCTCGTATTTTTGGACCGTGGCCGTGGCGTCAAAATTAATGCGATCGTATACCGTGAAACTTCTTAGAGGCAGTATTGAAGCCTTAGGCAAACAATCATTTCGGTCGGAGACCGTGGACATTTCAACAAGACTCGGCACCGTCTCACAAAGCGCGCGTCAACCAAGATTGGTTAAAAAACAATGTTCCACACTTCATTTCTTCGACACAATGGATTGCAAATTCTCCGGATGCAAATCCGTTGGATTTCTCTGTCTGGGGTATTTTGAAGGCGAAGGTTGGCACTAAAAAATACCAAAGTTTGGATCACCTCAAACAAGCACTTCGCCGGGAATTGGGCAAAATACCGCAGAGCCACTTGCGTGCAGCATGCGATGCTTTCTTCGGCCGTCTCAAGGTCATTATTTGCGCCAAAGGTGGGCGTATTGAAAACTACTGATACAAATTGAAAACTGATGCATTTTCCAACATTTTTTGCTCTGGCACAATAAAATTTATCAAAAAATAAAAAAATTATAGCATTTTAAAAAGTTGGAGTTCGAGTCCTTCACCCTGTAAACACTTTTGGGGCCAGACCAAATTGATAACAATAATCGAATGATAACAATAGCCGATGTGCTATTGTTCGATTGAAGAAATTCAAACGAGAAGTATTCATTTGTTGAAATAAGTTTATTTAAAAAAACCAAAGAATTAAAGAAGACTAAATTAATGAATACATAACAGTCCCTTCATTGTATCTCAAAAAATATGTACTCGTATACACGTTACACATTAAAATTAAGTAAAACTCTTCAATTAATGTTTGTCTACGATTTTTTCTTAGTAAACCGTTGATAAAGTTTTCATACTCAAATTGTTTTTCAAATTCGGTTGAACGTAGTTAAACTCCTCTACGTAGCACTTCCGAAGCATGTCCCGTTTCAGAGTTGGATGGTTTCGCTTCTTCAGAACTGGCTGGAACTGGATCAATCTCGATTGATGGAGAAGAAACCGGTTCACATATTTCTTCCTCAGTCAAGGCAGCACCTACAAAAACACAAAAAAAATTGCTGCTTTAACCTTCCGTGCACCACATGGGGTTTAATAAACCCCAGCGAAACAAAAATCGTCGTATCTTTTTAAACGGCCGAGCGAATTCCACGAAACGTCGTATAGCTGGAGTTGCGAAGTTGCCCGGTCGCATAGTAACAGTGGTTTAGTAGTATCGTCGCAGGTGCAGCGGACAGTCGCCCACAAAGTGTGGCAGGGTGTCACATACCCCACGTAGTTCGGGAAGTCGTTTTAAAGGTAAGCAGTATGACATGCAAAATATACCCATTTCTACACAAATATTTATTTATTTTGTTTTTTTATTACTTTAGTCGTTTGTGTATTTGTTTGCAGGTCTCATAATGGCTCGACGTATAGATGAACATGAAATATTATCGGCACTTATGGATTATAGTGATGGCCACACAGATGAGCTATATTTACCCAGAAGTGAAGGCGATTCGGATCATTTTAGTACTCAATTTGAAAGTGACATTGAAGAGGATGTAGAGGACGTGGACATTTCTTCAGGAGGTGAGTCTTCTAGCTCGCAGGGCTTTTATATTGGTAAAGATGGCAAAACAAAATGGCAAAAGGAGCCGTTGAGAACTAATGTTCGTACGAGACAAGAAAATATAATTACACATTTGCCGGGAGTGAAAAGTCAATATAAAGACAAGAAAACTAGTTTAGAATGCTTTGAAGTATTTATTTCCAATGAGATACTTGAATCGGTTGTGAAAGGTACGAATGTAAATATATGTCTTTCGAGACTACGGCCACCAGACGGTGAACCGCTAAATGTTCTCTATAAAGAAACAACTGCATATGAGATGAAAGCAGGATTGTATCGTTCTGGGAGACAAAACCTCAATGACCTCTGGGCTTCAGATGGTACAGGAATCGAAATATTTCGATGCACGATATCTAAAAATCGATTCTCGTACCTACTAAACAATATAAGATTTGATGACGCTACGACTAGAGGATACAGAATAAAGACTGATCATATTTGAAACCTTTGTCCAGCTTTGCCAAAATGCGTATACACCATCCGAATACCTGACACTTGATGAAGAAACGCGCAAAGTATGGAATCAAAATATATGAATTAGTCGACGCTAAAACATTTTACACCGTACATTTAGAAATTTACTGCGAGAAACAGCCAGACAACAGTCCGTTTGCGTTGAGCAATAAGCCATTTGACTTAGTCAATCATATGGTAAACTGCGTTTCCGGCTCGTTAAGAAATATTACTATGGACAATTTCTTTCTGCTGAAAACTTGTTGCAGAAACATACATAAATTAACGATAGTTGGTACTTTGACAGCTAATAAAGCTTACATTCCATTATGTTTCAAACAATCTCGAAAGGAATATGCATCACGGTTTGGCTTTCAAAAAGATATCACTCTCGTTTCTTATGTTCCAAAGCCTCGAAAGTACGTTTACGAGTATATGATGTCTTCCCTTCATCATGATAAAGAAATCGACCATGAAACTAGAATCAAGCAGAAGCCATCTACGATTACATTCTATAATGAAACCAAAAGTGGAGTAGATGTGGTCGATAAACTTGCCAGAACATATGACGTTTCTCCCAACAGCAAACGCTGGCCTCTCACTTTATTTTTTTCGATGCTCAATCATTCAGTAATGGAATTGAAGCAGGATAATCTAACAATAGGAAGAAGTTTATTCGTGATCTGGGAATGGCTTTGATTGAAGAGCACCTGAGAAACCGCAAAGATAATCCACGAATTCCAAGGGATTCTCGTAAGCGCATAAATGTCTTACTTGGTAAACCTAGTGTGGAACCACCAAAGAAGATGCCAAGACGTGTAACAAGATGTTCGGAATACGACAGAGGAAAAGATCGAAAGACCAAGTACGGTTGCGAGCGATGCGAAGTACCTATATGCTTAGAGCAAAAATATTTTTTTTGTAAAAATTGTGTAGATTTGAACCAACTGGGATCTCAAGAAGACTAATTATGCTTAGTTATTTTTATTTTATTTTTGTTTCTTATCTCATTAGGCCTGCAATAAAGGGCAATAAGAAGTTTTAGTTAAGTTTTTTTTTTTTTTTTTAAAGGCTAAACCAAAGAACATGGTCTCCTCTTAGTTATTAAACAAGTACTATTTTTGTTACAATGCCTATAGATATTAAAAATGTTTATTATATTTAACGAATTTATTTTATTTTTATCTCCTAATAGTACAGAAACAATATAAATACGTATAAAATAAACTTTAAAAAGATATTCTCTATATATAGATAGAATGATGTTGGGGTATAGGAAACCCCACATAGTGCAGGATGCAACTTTTACCCACGTGGTGCACGGAAGGTTAACGATCTTGAAAGGGTCATTCACCACTCAGCACTTTCTCTCTATACTGACGATACCAAATTTTTTAAACCCATTTCCTCATAACACGGATGTTTTCTTTGTTGAGTTCGAGGAAGGTACTCGTACATATAACTTCATTCGTGCGGTTTTTCAAAGTATTACTCATCTGAAGCTATGACTTTTTCTCATCTTTCTGGAAATTTGTGGATCCCACCCCAAAAGAACTGCACCGGCTTGGCAGCCAAGAATAAATCAAGTCAATTTTTGCTCTTCTCTGCTCTGATGTGAACCGTATTTCAGTGAGGGTGTTCTGCATCGATAGGAACAAATGGTAGTCAGAAGGGGGCAAGGTCTGGGCTATAAGGCGGGTGGGGTAAGACTTTCCATCCACTGTTTTCCAAATAGTTCTTAACCGGAATAGCAACGTGGGGCCGAGCGTTGTCATGATGGAAAATTATTACCTCGTGTCTGGTCGCATATTCCGGGCGTTTTTCGGCCACTGCTCTCTTCAAACGGATTAAATGTGTTCAGTAGCGTTGTCCATTGATGGTTTCACCCGGTTTTAGCAGCTCATAATACAGCACACCCATCTGATCCCACCAAATACAGAGCATTACCTTCGCGCCATAGATATTCGGCTTTGCCGTTGATTTGACTGGTTGGCCGGGTTTCACATATGATTTTTTGCGCTTGAGGTTGTCGTAATGGATCCATTTTTCATCAACAGTAACAATCCGATGCAAAAATCACTTCCTTTTGTGGCGTTCCAGCAGCATTTCGGACCTGCAAAACCGCCTTTCGACGTCTCTCGGCTTGAGTTCATGTGGAACCCAATCTCCTTGCTTTTGAATATATCCAGCTGCTTTTAAACGTTTCGAAATGGCTGCTTGAGTGACACCCAAAGATTTTGCGAGCTCTTCTTGTGTTTGGCAACAATCTTCATAGAGTAATGCTTCATCTTCAATCTTTTTTGGCTGCCCAGGACGTTCATCGTTTTCCAAGCCAAAATCAGCACTTTTAAATCGTGCAAACCACTTTTGGCACGTTCGCTCAGCTAGCGCATGTTCACCATTAACTTCCACCAAAATATGATGACTTTTGGCAGCAGTTTTCTTCATATTAAAGTAACGAAGAAGAACTCCCCGCAAAAACACTTTTTCAAGCACAAGGTTCGACATATTTGAGTGAAAAAAAAATATTGTTGTTTACGCTTCAAATGAATGACATATACTGAAATGACAGTAGCTTTCCAACGCATGTTCAAATGGAATAATACAAGTTACGCCATCTCTTAGCAAACTGCCCTGTGCTTTTGTCGAACCGGATCGTTACCAGAGATGAAAAATAGGTTCTTTACTATAACATTAAACGTCGCTACCAATGGTTTAGTCTAGAATACTGACCATCACAATATCCCAGAGATGGACTTTACCCGCTTAAGGTGTTGCTGTCTATATGGTGCAGTGAGTTCTGATCAGGAACAGGGGCACAGATCTTAGATTATGGGGATAGGGAGTAAATGAAATATTTTGCGATATTCTCCTGCAGTCGATGTTTACAGTCCAGTCCAGTAACTGGTGGATAAAAACCACATCAGCGAATTCACGAAGTTTTTTTAGGGTATGCATTCTAATTAGTTTTAGCCTATTTTGATAGGGGGGTAATCCAGATGGATAGGCCCACGAAGGTCTATCCGAACCACACAGTTGTGGTTGAGATCCGTGTGACGATTTGTCACACGGAAAAGAAAATGCCTTGGAAAATTTGCAATGACAGCAAATCGTTTGCTGGACCAAGTGGCTGCTCAGCTGGGCTGGGTTCAGGGAAAACGATATTTACAAATGAACTCTAATAATGAAACAAATATATAAAATAATAATTTTTAGGCGCCATAAACTTTTTCCTTGGAGTGGAAGTGCAACACCGTATATTGCTAACAAATCGGAAAGGGATATCGCACAATATTACGTCAAAAAAAATTGCTACTTTATAAAACGACGCTTTATTTGCGGATGGTTGGCAAAACAATATATTGCAGAAGCCGGTAGGCGGCAACAATAAAACTTTAATTCAAACGGCGGTACTGAAAGCACCACTAAGTAGATTGGATCGCTAATTGAGGACCGATACCGAGCACGCGAACGATTATAAAACCTTACTTCCTTTTTACTGGGTCTATAACTTAATTCGTGCTAAGAGATGGCGTAACTTATATTATTCCATTGGAACATGCGTTGGAAAGCTACTGTCATTTCAGTATATGTCATTCATTTGAAGCGTAAACAACAATAATTTTTTTTCACTCAAATATGTCGAACTTTGTGCCTGAATAAGTGTTTTTGCGGGGAGTTCTTCTTCATTACTTTAATATGAAGAAAACTGCTGCCGAAAGTCATCGTATTTTGGTGGAAGTTTATGGTGAACATGCGCTAGCTGAGCGAACGTGCCAAAAGTGGTTTGCACGATTTAAAAGTGGTGACTTTGGCTTGGAAGACGATGAACGTCCTGGGCAGCCAAAAAAGTTTGAAGATGAAGAACTGGAAGCATTACTCTATGAAGATTGTTGCCAAACACAAGAAGAGCTCGCAAAATCTTTGGGTGTCACTCAAGCAGCCATTTCGAAACGTTTAAAAGCAGCTGGATATACAATATTCAAAAGCAAGGAAATTGGGTTCCACATGAATACCCAAGCTGAGAGACGTCGAAAGGTGGTTTTGCATGTCCGAAATGCTGTTGGAACGCCACAAAAGGAACTCATTTTTGCATCGGATTCTTACTGGTGATGAAAAATGGATCCATTACGACAACCCCAAGCGCAAAAAATCATATGTGAAACCCGGCCAACCAGCCAAATCAACGGCAAAGCCGAATATCCATGGCGCGAAGGTAATGCCATGGATGGTGGGATCAGATGGGTGTGCTGTATTATGAGCTGCTAAAACCACTGGTGAAACCATCAATGGACAACACTACTGAACACATTTAATCCGTTTGAAGAGAGAGCAGTGGCCGAAATACGCCCGGAATATGCGACCAGACACGAGGTAATAATTTTCCATCATGACAACGCTCGGTCCCACGTTGCTATTCCGGTTAAGAACTATTTGGAAAACAGTGGATGGGAAGTCTTACCCCACCCGCCTTATGGCCCAGACCTTTCCCCTTCTGACTACCATTTGTTCCTGTCGATGCAGAACGCGCTCACTGAAATACGGTTCACATCAGAGCAGAATATCAAAAATTGGCTTGATTCATTCTTGGCTGCCAAGCCGGCGCAGTTCTTTTGGGATGGGATCCGCAAATTGCCAGAAAGATGGGAAAAAGTCATAGCTTCAGATGGGCAATATCTTGAATAATACTATGGTACATGTTTATGTTAAATAAACGTTGAAATTTTGAAAAAAAACCGAACGAATTAAGTTATATACCCAATATCAAAAAAAAATCACTCGTCCGGGGTAACGCGAGGTAAAACGGTTTCAAGTAAATAATGGTTTTTATTTTTTATTTTCTCCTAGAACTGCTACTCGTATAATTCTGTCCTGTCAGTCCTGATTTCGTCCGTATTTCCTCATTTTCTGTATGCCACCTTGATCAAAATGTTCCCGCACCACAAGACCGTGTGGCGCTCCCATTGTTCCGATTTAAGTTTTGTTTTCTGTAGTAAATCCATTGTTGACATTCCCTATAACTTAGCTTAACATTTGCAAAAGTTACGTAGCCAAGAGTACATCTATCTCTGTGTGCGTTGGCGATTTTTTACAATTTTAGAAATTGGATCTAAATTTGCAACAACGAACTTCTACTCGTATTAAATTTTGCGTAAAAAACGGATTTAATGGTGCGCGAACAGTGAAAATGTTGGAAAAGTGTTTCGGCAACGATTCTCTAAAGAAAACATTCCTTTACCGGTGGCACGAGCGGTTCAAAACTGGTCGTGAGTCAATCGAAGATGATGAACGCAGTGGCAGACCATCGATATCGAAAACACGAAAACATTGATGAAGTACTCGTAAAAGAAATTAACCATCAGATAGCGGAGGACTTGACCATTGCCTATGGATCCGTCTAAGACATTTTGGTTAATGATTTGTGTTTCCGTCGTGTAGCAGCAAAGTTGGTGCCAAAAAACCTCAATTTCATGCCAAAAAGAGACCTTGTTGACGTCGCAAAGGAGATGATTTGCGAGGCTGAATCCGATCCCACATTCATCAAAAGGATCATTACTGGGGACGAGACGTAGGTTTATGAGTACGACAAGCAATCCAGACATCAGGCAAGGCAAGTGAATGGCGTTCACCAAATGAGTCGAGACCAAAAAAAAACACGTCGTTTTCAGTCAAAAAAGAAGGCAATGCTCACGGTTTTCATGGATTACAACGGTGTAGTGCATCGTGAATTTTTGCCAGAAGGCCAGACAGTAAACAACGAGTATTACTCGTATCTGGGCGTTATGAGACGTTTGCGTGAAGCAATTCGCCGAAAGAGACCAGAATTGTGGGCAGAAAACTCGTGGATTTTGCACCATGATAACGCACCGTTGCGTTGCACAGTGCCATCATTATTCGTAATTTTTTGACGAAAAATGCAACAAATACCATCAAACAGCCACCGAATTCACCTGATTTGGCTTCCTGTGACTTCTTTATATTCAATCGAGTTAAAAAATCACTACGGGGAACGCGTTTCAGCAGCCGAGAGGAAGTAATGGAAAAATCGCAGGAAGCACTGATGGACATACCGAAAACCGAGGAGTTTCGAGGAGAGAATTGGATCAAGCGCTGGCCTAAGTATGTTGCAGTCGATGGGGATTACTCTAAATGGGACAATATAGATTTAGATGAATAAACTTGTATTTACAATTTTCTGAATACATTTTGATCGAGGTAGTATTTTAGTCCTTCTTTTTTTTGTCAAAGCTTCTCGTGACTTTTCCTTTTTTTTCTCCTTTATAGCCTTTTTTTTCTTTGAGGTTGTACTCAAGCTCTCTTAACTTTGTGATGGTCAATCAAGAAGTGCTTAACCCTATTATATCGATATTAGCTCGAACCGTAAGTTTCACCCATACACTCATTCATACATCCGTTCAGATGGATGCAACGGGCCAATTTTGTGTGCAATGCCCCGCAAATTTGTTGGAGTATGCCACCGTACCTTGGACCTCCATTGCAACCACTCTCTCTACAGATTCGTGTTTCTTTCCTATTTCCCAAATCTGGGCAAATTTTTTCCAAGATTGAGATTTCCCTTTTATCCGAGCTAATATTTCCATTTACGACAACAATTTGTGGTTGCATTCAGTCTCAACGCAACAGCAATCCTTCCCAAAACAGAAAAAAGGGAAAAAGATAAATGGCCTACACGTATTTATACATCCTGATCATTATCCGTTTCTGATAATGACCGGATGGCGTACAGTGAGGGCGAAACAAGAAACTAATCATGAGACGAGCACAGCAGAAGGAATTCTACGTCTGAAGCGCTATCCAATGAAAGGCTAAACGACGACACCCCGGCGAGTCCTTTTGTCAAAAATTTAATGAATTAATGGCGCGCAACTAGGGGTCTATTCTTTACAATAACTTTTTTGTTTGTTACATCAATAAGATATTGTTACAGAATCAATAAGATGCGAGAAACTTTTAGTTTTCTTTCACTCAATTAGAACAAATTGTCCAGTGGAGAAATTAAATTCTGTTTTTGGAGATCTTAGCTCATTTCAGCGCTATCAGCAATATCTTACATAGAAAACCAACAACTATGTCCCATCTGTGATGGAAAATAACATTCGAATTAGACTACACTCAAAACATCATCAACGTTCCAATGGGTTGGTCGAAGTAATGAAATCACAGTACTTGTAGTACACGTTGTTTTAAGTTTTTCTTGGTGAGCTTAAAAAAGGAAACAAATTAAAAAAATACCCACAAAACGAAAGTTTGCGTAAACATTTCCATTATAAGACTCTGCCACAAAGTTCAACATCTATTTGTATCCATAGGGATGCACGCTGTACAATATAGTTAAGTATTTCAAAAGTACTCGGATTGAATAGGAATGAACTTTTATGAAAGAAAATGCATTTTTATTTAAACTTTTATTTGGCTCTCATCCTGAGTCGTAGAAGTACTTTCCATGAAACAATTGTCTGTTGTTTCATTGAGGTTGGTTCGAAGAGCACCTCAGAAATTAGTAAGTTGAAACGTTAGACTGAAATTGGAAGCAGCTTGAATTGAAGAAGAAAAAGAAAAATAAAAACATTTTCGTGGCGTTGGCTTTTAAGGTAATTACTGTCGTAACATGTTTGTGTAATTTCCTTCGTTTCTTTCTAGAGATCTGTAAAAGCGGATATCCTTCGTCTTCTTCTAATTCTAAAATACATAGGTAGTAAAAATAATACGCATATTTCTTCCACGTATCTGCATTCCTACTGGGCCGCTTGAATGGTTCGATTATTTTGTGCTATTTTATAAAACTCTACAAGACATTCCGAGTGGGAATCTATTCAGTGAGATAGGGAGTTCGTTGATCTTTTTGTATGATACAGTTGCTTCTCCTTCAGACCTTTCTCCAACTTCAGCTGGATCTTAGACATTTATTGTTTCTCCTATCAGTGATTTGTAACACCTCATAGAGAACATAATACATTAAATAAAAGTTCTCAATTTAATAAAGAAGATTATTTGCAATCTAAAAAAAATAAATATTAACTCTGAATAATGTATAACCAAAGAAGCAATAAAAAATAAATGCCTGAATATTTTATCTCAAGTGAATTAGAGAGCGTGCTTCACATTTTCGTGATGAAGTTTCTGAAACGAATATGGTATATCAAACATCCAACAGACGAGTACACATATGGTATTCCTAATGAAACACTTGACAAATATCTGTAACGATGTCTTACATCATCTATCTACACATGTGTAATGTCTTCTTCAATTACCATAGTAACAATCTTTTCTCAGGGGAGAGATCAAGTTAAATTCTGACAATAATTTTAGTATCAGCTCTAACTTTTCTGAGTCCTTTAGGTTTTCCGGGGAAAACACCAACCCTTTACTTGAAAGCCTTGGACTCTTAAATATTTTTATCTCGAATAAACAAAGGCGTACTATTTAACCAAACCCGTAAAGACTTTTTGCAATCAGTTTCGTCTACCTGGACTCTGTATCTGCACATGACATAACATGACATCTCAGCCTTATTTGATCTCAGTATATGACAAAACAAAAAACAACCTCTCAAGCCGTAAGGGGGTCATGAGGGTAAAATAACAGTTTTGCAATCTTGCAGGGCCAATCCCCAGAAACAAAAACTGCAAAAAGTCCAAACTAACTAGGAATGATTGCAATGCCTCTCATAAACGCGTGAAGTTCCAATAGAACTCAAATATGCGGCAAAAAATACAGTGTACTACACATTATAAGTCTCTTATCAAAAATATAAGGGATTTAGCCAGGTCTTTCATTCTGTCATTTACTACGACATTATAGAAGCTCTTTCAAACAAGACAAACCTACTGCAGACTTTGCAACCAGCTCTTTGCTTCTAGATTGTCCCTTATACAAGATGGCGCAAAAGTCATTACCCTATCGGAAGATGCAATTTTCGCAAATGGCGGCAAATGTCAATTCTACTTTGACATTTATGAAGCAAACAATACATGAATCCCTATATTCCTAAAGAACGCGGAATAATTGTTACGATATTTTGAAGCGGTGAATTTTGGCTCAGATCTCCCGGTCGTCTGACACCTACTTGTTAAACACTACGCCATTTAGTCGCTCGCCTAGAAGAGTATGAGACAACACGAGATGCTGCCAGGTCAGGCCGGCCCCGGAGCAGCCATTCTACTGAGAATATCGCACCAGTCAGTGGTTGAAGATGTCACAGAGGACCTAGGAATATCGACCAGACGACGTGCAACGCAATTGGGCAACAATCGGCAGTCTTTAAAGAGAATTTAGGTGAAAGACTGTAAGAAGTTCTCCTACAAAGTGCAGGCAGTGCATCAGCTAACTGCCAAGCGCGTGTAACCTACGCTCAACCCATCCTGAATGTCGACAAAATTTTCATTGAAAATTATCATGAGCGACATCCATCTCTGTGGATATGTGAATAAGCAAAATTATCACTTCTGGGGCACCGAAAATCCGCGTATAGCCCACTACGAGCCATTATAGCTGCTCAAAGTTACTGCATAGTGTGCTGTTTATGCTGGAGGCGTCATCATGCCAAACGACTACTGTGGACGGCGAGCTTTATTCTTTCTCAAATCGATGAATTGGGACTGGAAAACATGTGATTTTAACAGGATGGAGCAACGGCGCATACTGCACGAGCGAAAACCGAAAATCTGAAGGCTGTATTTCTGTGTCGCCTATTCGTTCCTTTTTGGCCATTTCTACTGCCCGGCTAGATTGCCTGATTTAACCAGACTTCTTTTTGTGGGGTTTTTGACGTCTATATCAACAAATCTCAGCCACTTGAAGCCCTCAAAGAGAATATTTGTCAAAAATGCGAGGACCTCTTGCCGGAAGTTCTGGCAAGAGTAATGGAAACTGCAACAAATCGGGCTCAAATCAATTATGGCGGCGGCCACTTAACCGATATCATTTTTTTGACTTTATAAAAAAAAAAATTGAACACATCAAGTAAACATAATGAAAAAGTAGAATTAAAGTTTTTCTTTCATAAAAAAAAATCACAGCCAAAGAACTTCGGGTAACAACTTTTGCGCAACCTTGTTCCTCCGCCATCACTCGAGCGTGTCTATATTAAATAGGATGAAGCCACCTTTATACTCGTGTACCAGCGATAGTACATAAAGATCTTAATATACAGGAGCAGTTGAAAAACAGCATTTGTTCAGCCAATTCCTAAAAAGGGCGAATCTTTATCTCTTTCCTCATCCCTGATGAACCGTCAGCTCATGAAATACCTCGAAACACGAAAACTTTTCAATGACCGGCTTTCGTGGCAACATGTCCATTGGTGAATCGATGGCATGTCTCACCGAAAAATGGATCCGTAGTCTATACGAATCTGGTGGAAGCAAGGCAGTTGCTCTTGATATTTCGAGGAAGTGCCTGGGAAGCACCAACCGAGTGTAATTTAATGCTTCCAAGATACAATGCTGTCTGCTGTCGTTAAAGTGAAATGTAAGCCTTCAGTCATTATCCGTGAATGGCTCGCTCGTTGTTGAAACAGAAAAGCTTTTCATTCTCGGTATAAGTGTTATTGACAACCTGTCTTACAATGACCACACATTCGATGTCGTCAAAAATGCTACAAAATTATATTATAAAGCATTTATTCGCCCTCAATTGGTGTAGAGCCCCCACATTTGATTAGGTGGTCCTAAAGCCCTTCTGTACTTGCTAGATTGAGTTCGAAATCGTGAATCTAATTAACAACCTCGAAAATTTCCGATGTAATTTAGTTTGACTTAATTTGTCTTATCACTATAAGAAATTGATAGTGACATTCCGCTCCTTCAAACTTTTTACTGAATACTCAACAACTTACCTTCTAGCCCACTTTTGAACATACTCCGAAATATGTCGATTTTTCCTTATCCGTACAACTCTCTTATATTCTTCCGAATTCTTTACTTTCAAGTCATTAAAATCCGCAAACATTTAAAACCAATTTACACATATTGGTTCCTCTCTTTCCTTCCTCCCTCACTCTCTTTCGCCTTCGCTGTGTAAATATTTTACAGCCTTTCATCCAAGCAGTCCACATTCATATTGGTTTATGGTATGTGAGAAGGCAAGCATTGGCATACAGTCCTCTCAAATGGCAATTTTGTAGCATCTTGATCCCGATCTAACCAGAGGGTCGTAGTTTGAGTTATAGATCAGCATTGACGTCCAGTCTATGAAGACGTAGACGAATCTCTAAAAAGAAGCTGCCTTCAACTTATGGCAAACTTTCCTTCTCTCCAGTCATGTGGAGTCAGTCAGAGTAGGCCCTTTTATTCATAGAGAGAGCTGCCTTATTAATGGGACTAGGCAATGTGAAGCTTCATTTATCTTATAAAGAAGACAGCTCACAATAATTTGGACAGCGCCAGTAAATATGTATACACAGCATTTACTAACCATAGCATTTTTGTCTGAACGAAAAATAAAGTACTTTGGTACAAGAATGCAGCCCCGTGGCAAACCACTTTTGACTGGACAGAACTCACCGTTTTGTTCATTCACACTATTTTAAAAAATAGCAACGGTGTTGGTGAAAAGTGTGAAGAAGTCAGTAAAGGCCTATTGTGTTTGATTGTTATAAAATATTTATTCTATGTTATATTCTTTGTATTATGTTGTTATATGAGCTAAAATTTTGTTGTCACACTTTTACCACACTTTCCGCCCTCGCCCTGGCAACAGTAAAAGAGTATCATAACCCTTAAAAAAAATAATGTCTCAACGGCCATCAATGGCCGTTTTCGTTTTCGAAAAAAATTGTGTCTGATTTGACTTCATTAAAAGCCACTTGACAAAATATCTGACACATTCGCATTTGTAATTATGGATGTATCTTAGCCTTTGAATCTGATACAGGATTCAGATTGCTCTTTAGATGCAAAGAGTTTAGTGTGAGATAACTCATTTATTTGTTTTCCCCCTAAGGCATACTCTGCTGACCTTTATAAAAGAACACTAGCTGTACCCGGCGCGCATTGCCACGCATATTAATAAAATAAAATTTAAGAAAAAGTCAGCATACATGTGTATAAGAACACTTTTATTTTGTATTTTGTTTATTGAAGTGCTGTTGGATATACGAGTACAATATTTTTTTGTTTTTTCGTCTGGTGCATATACGAATAAATCAGAAGGTTTTCCGACGCATGAACAGGCCACATATAATTGCCCATGAGAGAAACATGGACTTTCTAATTTAGGCCACACATTTGTAAAGATTGTCCTTGTGCCTTGTTGATGGTCATTGCATAGGCGAGTTTGCACCGGAAACTGCAAACACGTTTGAATTCGAATGGTAAGTCATTGGATTTTCCATTCAAAATAGTAGCTTCGATGATATTGGCCATCAGCCATCGGGCCTGGTACCGTTGCAAAGTCGTGGCGGATTAATGTTTCGAAGCAAAATGATAGGCACGCCAATTTTCAATGTTAAAACGTGCGGAGGCATGCCGGGTAAATCAAGTGAATTCAAGAACTCAGTTGGATAGTTGACAACTTCGTCTTGATTCATGACAGTGTCGATGGATTTATATGTTTTCGCTTCGCCTGGTATTTCGCATTGAATGGTGAAATTAATGGAGTTAAGATCGTTGTTTTTGGCGGCTAATATAGCATGTTCACTGAGCCATTGATGGTTTTTTTAATTTCTTGCGATATCTGGGAATACTTGGTGTATTAGCTCGTCTGTAGTTGGTGTGAATATACAGAAATCTGGTGGCAATGTGATACATTGTGTGGCTTCATCGATGGTCATTTTACTATTTCCAATATCCAACAATTGTTTTGCAAAACGTTTAGCGGATCCATTATGTTGCAATCTTATACGCATATTGGTAAGCTTAGTTTCTGCACAGGTCGCCATAAAACGGATGATTTTAAACATACATTAAGCTCGTCAGCCGGTCTTGGACGTGGAATGACTGGTAAAGTTTGTCGAAAGTCACCAGACAATAAAATGAGCACACCACTGAAAAGTCGTTCGTTTCCTCTTAAGTCCTTTAGTGTGCGATGTACATTGTACATCCATCCCATATGATGATTTGGCATTGTTGGAGTACTTTACCTATTCCAGAATTTTTGGTGATATTGCATGTTGGTGCCTCAATGGCTTGCATGTTTACCGCTAATTTTAGTGCAGAATGCGCTGTTCGAACACAATCCAAAAGTGTTGCCACAATTCCAGATGAAACGATAACCAATGCAATGTTATTTTGAGATCGTATGGTTGTCAATATAAGAGAAATCAGAAATGTTTTGGCTGTGCCTCCGGGCGCATCTATGAAATACAATCCACCGCCTTGTCTTGTAATTGCATCCATAATCGTGTCATACACTATGCGTTGTTCTACAATCAACTTAGAAACATTCGTTTGAACGAACTTATCCAAATCACCGACATTAAAATGTGTTTCTCGTTGCAAATCGTGATCGAAAAAGTTGTTCGCAGGTCGGTTCACCGCAAACATTGCTAACTGGACCAAGCTGCAAGCCTGGATCGACTTCTTCTGCTGAGATGACTTGGTCAATTTTTGCCGTTCGATTGAGTACATCCAATAGCGTGTCTTCCCAAAAACATGATGCTTGACCATGAAATCCATTAAATATTTCAATTTCTGTTTGAAGGCGCGGGCCGTGATGTCATGACATGGCAACAAAAGTTCTTTAATTTCACCCCATGCAGGATTGCATGTGAACGTTATGAATAAGTCAGGGCGACCATATGAGCGAACATATGCCATCGCATCGTGCGCGTATTCGTGCATGTGCCGTGTACTTCGTGTGAATGTAGATGGAAGTATGACCGTTTTGCCCAATTCGTTGGGATTGACGTTGCCATCATTAGCGAGTGCATCGCGTAAATGGATGTAGTCTTCCGAGCGCAGCCTAGTTTGATTCAAGCGAATGTAGAGAAGTCGTTCGGTATCGATTTTCGCATACATATCGTCAATATATTGATGAAATTTCAGGATGTGATTATCAGCGTTTTCACGTATCATTAGCCGATACGAATTGTAGTTCATAGCGCTGACTTTCTTATTCGTTTCTGCATTGGTTAGCGGATTTCTCATTTTGATTCTGAAATGATATCCATCTTCTCCTTACCAAAATAGAACTGGATATTGCAATCCGTCGTATGAGCGATGCGTTTCTGGGATTTGTTGGACCTCACCATTTCTGCGATCTAGAATAATATCGCGTGACTCGAGTTCTTGGCCAACTATAACGATTGCTGTTTCATCAATCGTTGGAGCATTATTTTGTCTTGCGTGTTGACCAACGGGTGCCTTATCTGCACGAATTATTGTACAACTTTGTAATCATCAGCTGGCATTTGTTCAAGGGCAGTTCTGAACAGTTGAATCAATTTGTTGTGTTGATCGACAACGTTGATCAATTTGTTCATCTGTGTTTCCCATGAAATAAATTTGAAGAAATTTGTGATCTGCGTCTGGAAGTGGTGGTAATGACCCAGCACGATGATAAATTTGGCCCTGCACTTTGAAGGTTGGCACGTAATTCTCGCGTATAATATTTGTTGCGCCGAACGATGTCATTTGGAAACACGAATTATACTTCCGAATATTTCCCAAGAAATGTTTCGATTGGTTTGTGTTACCTGACACCAATGTTGATCAGGCGGTGGATGTAACTCTGGCAAATGAACTTTTCCAGCTGCGCAGCACACTCCAGGTGTTTCACTTTTAAATTTGAGTGCTTTACAATTTATGCATAATTTATTCATTTTCCCAAAAAAAACACTCGGATGAAGATTGTAATCATAATTTTGATCATAGTGGAACGGTGCCAGCTCCAATAATGGCATCCATGAATCATTCAGTGTTTGTCTAGACCGAGCTGTGCATGATCGTTGAGCTTCAAGTCTTTGATCACGTTGCTCGCTTGTTTCAGACGAACGGGCTTCAACTGTGCGTAATAGTTGAGCTTCGAGTCTTTGCTCACGTCGCTCGCTTGTTTCAGACGAACGGGCTTCAACTGTGCGTAATAGTTGAGCTTCGAGTCTTTGCTCACGTTGTTCGTCAGATTCTGAGGTTCGCAACTGCTTTTCTTTTTTTGCATGAGGTGTATTTTTGTTAATCGCTGCTCGTTTGGGAGGCATAACACATTAGCTGAAAATTCCGTGCCGTTTTATAGTAAAACACAAAATTTTTGCAAAATTCAACTTTATTTATCAATATAGCTGCCTTCGAGGGCGACACACTGATTGAAACGATTTTTCAATCTTTCGATACCTGTTTTATAGTACGATTTCGGTTTAGCCTCAAAATAGGCCTTTGTTTCAGCGATTACTTCTTCATCGGTCTTAAATATCTTTCCGGCGAGCATTCTTTTGAGGTCTGCGAAGAGGAAATATTGGCTGGGGGCCAAATCTGGAGAATACGGTGGGTGGGGAAGCAATTCGTAGCCAAATTCATTCAATTTTGCCATCGTTTTCATCGACTTGTGACACGGTGCATTGTCTTGATGAAACAGCACTTTCTTTTTCTTCAAATGCGGCCGTTTTTCTGCGATTTCGTCCTTCAAATGCTCCAACAACGCAATGTAATAGTCGCTGTTGATAGTCTGCCGCTTTTGGAGATAGTCGATGAAAATTATTCCATGTGCATCCCAAAATACGGATGCCATAACCTTGCCAGCCAACTGTTGAGTTTTTGGTCGTTTTGGACGAGGTTCGTCGCCTGCTCGCCACTCAGCTGACTGCCGACTTGACTCTGGTGTGAAGTGATGGAGCCAAGTTTTAAACTCTCCTCTGACTCATCAACACGTTGTTGTTTTTGGTCGACTGTTAGCAAACGCGGCACCCACTTTGAACACAGCTTTTGCATGTCCAAATATTCGTGTATGATATATCCAATACGCTCTTTTGATATCTTCAGAGCCTCAGCTATCTCTCAACTTCACTTTACGGTCATTCGTAATCATTTTGTGGACTTTTTTGCTGTTTTCATCTGAAACAGCCTCTTTTGGACGTCCACTGCGTGCATCATCTTCGGTGCTTGTATGACCACTTTTAAATTTTTCAATCCACTTGCGAATGGTTCGTTCGGCTGGTGCATAGTCCGGGTAACACTTATTAAGCCATTTCTTTGCATCGGCTGCATTTTTTCCCATCAAAAAGCAATGATAAATCAACACACGAAATTGCTTTGAATCCATTTTTTTCACAATATCAAAAGTTGCTTCACTCGCTATATCTCGAGAACAAATCGTCCGACAGCTATCAAATTTATACACGTATCTTTTGAAGGTTTTCAGTTAGTACCGAAAATGGTATGGATTTAATTCAAGTGGTGCCCTCTCTTAGAAACTGCTTTTCAGCCCATGTGTTATATAGGCAAAACCTTGCCAAGTATACGGAAGAGAACACGACAGATCAGGTCACAACTTCAAAATGGGGTGGAAGTAAGCAGTGTGTTTGTGACTGTCATATACGCAAGGGAAAACTACAAATGGATGTGCGTGTGCGCACCCTCCACTGGTGGGCTGTTGATTGTAATGATCTACGCATATCCGTGAATTATGAAAATATAAAATAATTACATTTTTGCTTATTACTTCCGCTCTAAGAATCACAGAATAATGATTGATACAAACCCACAAACAAACATTGATTTTCATATGTATAGATTAGAAGAAAATCATCTTAGTCATCATTTATGTACGAGGGCGGGTCAATAAGTCCGTGTGAATTTCTTTGAATTTCTGACCTCTTTACTGAAACAGCAACACTGCTCCTGTCAACAGGCATCTGTCAGTTGACTCCTGTCAAAATTTAAACTTGCTGCGTCAGTTAGTTTGTGTTTGACAGCTATTTTTATCAGACTACTCACTAATTTGAGGAGAAAATGGAAAAAAGTGAATTTCGTGTGCTTATTAAGCATTATTTCTTGCGAAAAAAAACCATTACCGAGACCAAGGCTAAGCTTGATAAATACTATGGGGACTCTGCACCATCGATTTCAATGGTAAAAAAGTGGTTTACTGAATTTCGTTGTGGCCGTACAAGCACTGAAGATGCCGAACGTCCTGGACGCCCAGTTGAGGTCTCTACACCCGAAACAATCGAAAAAATTCACGATATGGTGTTGGCCGACCGAAGATTGAAAGTGCGAGAGATTGTGGAAGCCGTAGGGATCTCGCATGGCTCAGTGGTTTCAATTTTGAATGATCACTTGGGCATGAGAAAGCTTTCCGCAAGATGGGTGCCGCGTTTGCTCACAGTCGACCACAAACGCAATCGTGTAACAACTTCACAGGAAGGTTTGGCGTTGTTTAATCGCAATATGGAGGAGTTTTTGCGCCGTTTTGTAACCGTGGACGAAACATGGATCCATCACAACACACCAGAGAACAAACAACAGTCAAAACAGTGGGTTTCTAAGGGTGAATCGGCGCCAAAGAAGGCCAAGGTGGGTTTGTCAGCCAATAAAGTTATGGCGACTGTTTTTTGGGATGCACGCGGGATAATCCACATTGACTACCTTCAAAAGGGAAGAACGATCAATACCAACTTATTGGACCGATTCAATGACGATTTGAAAAAAAAAACGACCTCATTTGGCCAAGAAAAAAGTTCTTTTCCACCAAGACAATGCAAGGGTGCACACATGTGCAGTTGCCATGGCAAAAATCCATGAATTGGGCTATGAATTGCTCCCTCATCCACCCTATTCTCCAGATTTGGCTCCGAGCGACTACTTCTTGTTCCCAAACCTGAAGAAATGGCTTGGTGGAAAAAGATTTGACTCCAATGATGAAGTCATCTCGCAAACAAAGGCCTATTTTGAGGACCTCGACAAATCATTTTTTTTGGAAGGGATAAAAAAATTGGAGAAGCGTTGGACAAAGTGTATAGAGCTCAAGGGAGACTACGTTGAAAAATAAAATTATTTTTTTATCAAAAAATCTGTGTTTTAATCCAAAAGTCACGGACGGACCCGCCCTCGTATATACGTCAAACATCACAATGCATGTCGTTCGACTTGTTTGCAATCTACCATCCGAAAACTAATGAGATACCAATTAAGCTAAACTTTCGTGACGATCTGTATTACATCATAAAATTACGTCACTCTAACAAAAATCGATTGCAATTCAACTTGCGTCACAATTGTTCACAACTTGCGAAAGATTGCCCATTTTGGTATTTTTTTTTTTCTAATTTCCTGTTTCCCCCATCTGCTTCAAACATTATACTTGCTGTTCAAATATTTATGACTTCAAATTGTATTTTTTTAATAGCTGCTTAAAAATTCATTCCTCAAGTGGTCTACAAACGAAAATCCATTAAATTTTGTGTATCCCTCTTCCTTTTCCTAAAAATTTCTATGCAAAATGACTTTCTCTCTATCTGCTTACGATATTTGTGCTGCTATATTTTTCAAGATCCCAAGTGAATAAAACGTTCACCTGAATGAATTTCGATTTTTTCATTGCTGAAATCAACTCTGGGGATACATATATTTCACTGAAATGCACTATACCAGCAGGAGGCAGGAATTTGGAGTGCCTATTACAAGGATACCCCCAATCTACGAGTACTTCTTGCCAGTGAAATTAAGTGAATCTTTGGAGAGATAAAACACGGGATTGGTGATGAAGTGAGCTGAATTATCCCCACAATAAAACGTAGCAAATATTCTATTTTCAAACTCAGGTTCCAATCAGGGGTTGGTAGTAGAATCGGAAATAAAATTACAAGCAATCTACGACTGCGGTATTTTGAGTGTCAATAGAGGGGACAGGACACCATGTCGTATGCGTAACATTTTTTCCCCTGTGTTTCGGGTTTTGGTCCCATGAATTTTGATCCAAGTGCGAGAAATTTATTTTGGCTATTTTTTCTGTCTGCTATCGATTGTAACTTATTTACTTGGATAATTTTATAACCTAGATTTAGCTGCTGCAGACATAACCTACAAAGTGAACGGGGAGTGACGCTTATTCGTCGTTACGCCAGCTTATTTTCCCTATGTTTCCACCGATGGCAGTGGCCGTATTCATTGAATACTGTGATTCCAAGAACATTGGGCTTATCATATGTTGCGAAGCTAATTGTATTTTGTGTAATAGGAAATGCAAAGTGAGAGGCAATCACCTCCTTGATTTCATACTATCGTCTGACCTGGTTGATCCACAACCAACATTTGTTGCGAAAGGAATCGGTCAACGGCCTCGCCACGCTGAAAGCATCCCACCAGATGACCGAAATCAAGCAGCGATGAGCACGTTAAGTATTTAGATAGCAGCAAATGGAAACTTCACATTAGGAATTGACGCAGTAATGGCGTTTTGACTGAGTCACAGCATGCATATATGAAGGGAAAATCTATAGAAACCATCCCGCACGAAGGGAAAATAGAGAAGAGTGTAGACTTTGCTGAGTTTTCGATGCCGCCCTTCCTCCATATTGAAGAAATCTTCAATAATGTAGAGTGCAGCGCCATTAAAAGCGCTCTTGTAGACGCTAATACTGAACAGGACATTACAAATTGGGTTTGCGACATTTTTCCAAGTAGGAAAATAAACTGTTCTATTCAAAAAAGCTCGGTAGGAATGTCTGTAACTAGGGGAACCCCTCAAGGAGGAATCATACCGCCACTCCTGTGGGTGCTGGTTATCAATAACATCCTTAAGAAGCCTAGTAGAATGGATATAAATGCCACGTCATAATAGTGCAGGGAAAATACTTGAATATTTTAAGCGACTTTATGGAGGTTGCCCTGAAGAGGTTGGGCAAAAAGCTGTGGTCTCAATGCCAACCCTTCCAAAACGGAACTGATTCTTTCTACCACAAAGTACAAGATAGCGCAATTCAAACTTCCAAAACTCAACGGAGTGGAATTTTCCCTCTCGGACATCGCGAAGTATCTGGGTGTAATTCTGGACAAAAAACTGAATTGGAATCTTAACGTAGCGGAAAGAATCAAAAAGGCCTTTAATGCTCGATTTATCTGCAAAAGAACGGTAGGACAAATTTGGGGCTTAAAACCTGCTGTAGTGCACCGGCTATATACGGTGGTGGTAAGACCCATACGGCGCACTAGTATGGTGGAAAGCAACAACAAAAAAAATAGTTTACGGAAAATTAGCTGTGGTTTAAAGTACGGCTTCCATAGCCATTATATGTTAGGTGTGCACCTAACACCACTTGATTTATAGATCAAAAAACTTCCTGGCAACAGTGCGATACTTTAAGAGCAGTAGTTTCGGACATGACACGGTCCTAATCGAGCTTTTGCCATGCAATCCAATTCTAATGGATGAAATTCCTTCCTTGGTCGACTTCGACATTCCATATGATATAATAGTCGTATATCTGCAGAGGGAGGATTGGCAAACAAACGCAATAATCAGGTCAAATAAAATTGCAATTTTCATAGATGGCTCGAAAATATTGGGAGGATCAGGTTCTGGTATCTTCTCAGAAGACCCAGAACTAAGACTGTCTATAAGACTACCGGGCGAAAGTGTCTTCCAATCAGAAGTTCTGGTTGTCCTCAAGGCGGCTGAGATCGCTATCCGGAAGAGATATCGTTATCTACATCGTTAGCCAAGCCGCGATCAAAGCAATGGAATCAACCAACGTCATCTCTGATACAGTCAAGGGCTGTCGGGCAGTCAGAACCGTGAAAAACTGTGCTGGGTGTCAGGACACTGCGGTATTAAAGGAAATGAGCAAGCGGATAAGCTTCCAAGAAAAGGACGGCTACTCAACAATAGGAAGGTTGCCAATATCAAACCACCCCTTTGCATACTTAGGGGCACTATCGAGGAAAAATCACAAAGACTGCCAACCTTAGGTCTTGAAGGACACAGAGTATCCAGGGCCGCTTTTTGACGGAAAAAAATCCAGGAAGTGAATAGAATGAAACAGGGATAAGCTTAGGACAGTAATAGGAATTCTGACAAGACACTGTCTCCTGCGGAAACACGGAAAGGGTTTCAAAATGTCATTTTGCATATTTGTAAATTCTGTGGCGATCTGCAAGGGCATAACACATGAGAAAATTTTTAGGGAAATACTTTTTCGAAAAGCAAGAGAAAATAGACGGTACGAACTTCAAAGGTCTTCTTGGCGTTTGCCGGGAATTTAGGAGTTGATCCAGGGGGATTGGTTAAGTTTTTGCCATTTGAAACAAATTCAACTGGTTCCACAAGGATCGCGATGGGCTCGTTTTGGTGCCTTGTGTCTGTGTGATGGCATATCCATCATACCCCTGTTTAATCTAATCTAACGTAAATAGCACACCGCATAGGAACTCGGTTCCAATCCCGCGTGCTGTAGGCATTCGGAACACATGGAGTACCATGGACCAGTTTCTTGTGTAAGTACTATGGTTCTGAAAAAAGATTTTGTATATACACGAAACTTTTCATTTGCATATAGCTCGCAACAGTTTACATTAAAAAAAAGAACAAGTCATACACCAAGCGCTATCCAACAGGTCCAGGCTGCAAAGTACTATCATAAGTCTTCATGTGAGACCATAAGTCCTTCGAATTCGGAATCGGAATCGAATGAGAGCTTTAGACCTCTTTGAAGAGAGGTCAAGATTTGAAAACGAAGTCAGCAAGTCCAAGAGTGCTCCATCTAAATTTGGGACACACCAAAAGGTAGACTAAGCTCTTCAGACTCTTAAGAATACCCATTAAGTGATTTGAACCGACATGTCCAATCAGGAAATAATCGTGCAGATCGTCGATTCTTCGATGGGACGCAGATCTGCAGCAACTACGTAAAAAAACTAGAAAACTTCTGACCAAGTCACTTAAGACCAATTTGGAAGAAGACTAGAGTCCTTACAGGTCGTAGCAAAAGAAAACATACTCGTAATAAACTAACTCGAAATCCGAAGAGTTGATTTTCTAAGGACTGTTGCCCAAATGTTGAAATTGTCGGTGAAACCAGCAGGCTAGTCAAAGTCCTCAGAAGAGAAAAATCACGAAGGCTTGCACCACTCCGAAAATTTGATGGCACCTGCACTGAGTTGCAGGCAGAGACTCTCTGTCTTATACTAGAGATTCACTTCGAAGGTAACCTGACGAGGAGTGAGATAAGCCGACATGCTCGCCAATGGCTTCAGATCTATTTGTCTGACTTCCTTCATGCGAAAACCATGGTGAGAACAGTCGAGCTCATATCTGCAAAACTGATTTGGGAATGCTTCCTCTTTCTATAATCCAACATGTATACCAACTCTGTTGGTTTGCACAGAAGTTTAAGGGTGCTTTGGACAACGTAACTTTTGACGGCATGTGTAACTTGACCGAAAAACACAGTGCAGGTGAATCACTAGTTTCGTGGATAAAAGCAATGCTGGTGAAGAGGACACATCAACTTGACAGAATTGCAGTCAACACTTGATGGTGTGGCGTACTGTCTCGTACATGTTGGTCGACTCACTGATTAACGTTCTTAATAGTTCTAACAACTCTGCTCAAGCATATGCATATGATGTAATTGTACTGTGTGTAGGGTCGTTTCTGCCGACCGTCTGCAGGCAGCTCTACACGTCTTTCGATTGGTACACTAGAAATGCGCTTTCAGGCAATCTTTCAAAACAGAGATTGTTCTCTTTACGAGAAGGAGAAAGCCAACTGAGCTGTGCCAAGCAACAGTTTCGATTTATGATGCGCCGCTGCTGTCCTCCTGGAGCATGACAATATATATTCCATTCAGACATATGCAATCCTGGTGGTGACGAACTATATTGTGAATAATCGGTGGAGGCGGAGAAGCATTTGAATCTGTAGCCGATAGCATTTAAAGCCTTAATGAATCCTCTCACTACTTTCAAGCTGTAACGAGAATATCTTGTCTAGATCCCAGGTTTTATTGGGATAACGAAAACAAAATCGGTAATGAACTTGCTAGACAAAATTTAGAGGAGGATTTTTCAGGACTCGCATCTGCGTACTCGGTTAAGGTTTCCATTGACAGTTGGGTTCCATATAAGCATGACTGCAGATGGCACAACTTTCCAAGTTGCTGGCAAATCAAATTAATGCTTTAAGACATCTCAAAGGGGTTAGCGCCTTTCTTGCTGTCCCTCAGTTGGAAAGACTGCGGGCTGTCTACTGGCATCACAACTTGACACTACGCCTTTGCTAAGCACTTAAGTAAAACAACGCTTGCTGTGATGAAAGCGATGTTGTCACCGTGCTAGCCATTTGCATGTCCGGCCTATGCTCGCGTCAGGTTTCAGGTACCCTGTGCTGACGTGGTGGGTGGTGCTCTCGTACACTTATTTTTCTCCGAAAGTCTGAGAAATTTCCGTAAAAGGTACATAAAAGGAGTGCAAAACCGCAGACAGTTTAGCAAAATAAATCTCTGTTACGATGAGAAAAAGACTACTAAATAGATTTAGGTGAGAATAGTTGCCAGCAAACAGCAACCACCTCCGCCTAGGCGACAGAAAATGCTTTGATAGATATCATATAAGTATAAGGCTTGCCCATAAGTGATGCGTTTTTTACAACCAAGGTATCTACTGACATTTATATTGGACATTTCTCCAAAATGAAATCACGTAGCACGAGAGCAGGGCAGTTGTACAGCAGATGAATTGTACCGTTGTTTTCCTCTTCATATCTACAGCTTCTGCAAAAACCGTTAAAATATAGATCGATTGACATGCCTGTCAATCAATCAGCGGTCTGTTACAACTATGTTGCTTTGACATCGGTATGAAGCCATTCCGCATATAAAAGACATTTTGCTTGCCAATAATCCAGCCTAGGGCAGAACTCTTTTGTCAAACTACTCACTCACTCTTTTGTCAAATTAAAACTCACCAACTCCAAATGCCCTCATCTATTGCATTTCGTTTGACCATGCATTTCCATGTCCAAGGAGATCAATATTTTGTGCATCAATATCGCCGTTTGTTGATCATGGTAACACTTGTTGTTGATCCTGAAGGTCTACTTGATATGACTTCTCAGAACCATATTACAGTCGCTCAGGTTAAAGTACATCAGAGACGTAATTGGGCGTTGGGACATTGGTGCATTGCGACAAATATGTACGTGACTTGGATTGTCAGCCCAACGGGTGAACCTGGACATGTACGAGCGATATCGAATCTTGAATTGTAGGGGTTTAGCCAAGATACAGTAGACACTGTAAGAAGGTGACAAAGCAATTTTCCCAGACTAACTTCGAATGCGCGAATCTTCAAATCTACCCCGGTGGGATTACGCAGAATAGAAACACATTGTTCATTGCTGCACGCTGTTGCAACCAACCGGTGTGTGAAACTGAAGACAGCTACCTAGGGATCAAGCTGGCTGAAAAGACATATTAGTTGAAGCCCAGGACTCTTTCGGCCTGTAAGGTTATGACATTAAAAGTATGTAAGTTGCATTCCTATATTCTTCTAAGAATGTTAAGGATTGTGCTATTATACTCTTTGCAAGCTCATCGGTCCCAAATATCTCGGTGATGTGGATCGATCATTTTTTAACTACATTCGACGTTTTCATAGCCAAGTTAATGAGTTGTTTGGTTATGAAGGCAAACGCAGAAATAGCTTTTTAATTGCCAAAATTTCCACTTGAGATAACTTGCAATGGTAGAGGGAGTTGCCGTCCACTTCTCATTTTTTTTGAGCCATAAATTCTTATATGACTCAATGCCCTCATCGATATCGCATAAAGCCTTACCTGCTTTCAAAGTGGGTGGAAGAAATGATGTAGTCGGTACGTTGGTAAATATTCTTTTTTTATTTAAAGGGTTAAGCCACTCTAAGATTTTTAAAAAATGTATTATTTTTTATTGCTTTCAATGGTCCCTTGGGACCTTAAAAATGAGATCCCAAAAGCTTATTGTCGGGAAATATCTCGAAGTACTTGTTTTTCAAAGTGTAGTACAAGGTAGGCAGCGAGCCTCTTATCACCGAAACTAGGGACGTTATTTCAGGGGACTAGAGTAGGTATACGACAGAAGTTTTTGAAGCTACTTGCGACGTTTGGTCTTTAGAAACGTCGGTTTCAGTCAGTTTCGTACAGTGGAACATTCGGGAAGGACCTTATTTGAGGAACGTTTGTTTTTTATCGATAATTGTGCTAACTTTTTTTTTTGTTTTGTGAGTGTTGTTGATTCGTTTTTATAATGAGTGACAAAGTGTATTTTTTTCAGTACAGACCGCTGAATCCACACGAGTTAGAGGCGCCAAGTGAAATAAATTCTAGTACATCCGCGGAAAAATTTAAGATAAATTACCAACTAACGCAAAACCGCAGCACGATAAATGTCCGATTGGAGAGGATTAAGGGTGCTCAAGCAAAGCAAAAGGCTAAAGCTACAAATAGTTTGGCAGAGTACAAACATAAGCCAGCTCTTCCAATTAAAGTGAATGAAGCTATCAAGCCAGTCTGGAGTGCCGAGCTGACCATCGACAAGTGCACACGTACAAGTGCACTGTGAAATTCGCCCCTCGCGTGGAGTAAAAATAAAAAAAATCAGGCACGCGAGTGCAAAGGAAAAACACAAAGTTCACTGTGTGGCCAAAAAACAAAAACACAACAACAACAACACGCGAGTGCAGTGTAACCGAAATCCACAGTGCGGGCATCACAACCTTCCTGCCCCTGGTCAAACTGTTGCTTGCACTCGGTCACTGCCGTTGCTATATTACATTGTCATACAGCACGTGCAGTGACTGAGTGTATGTAACAACCGATGGATAGCGGGCTGTGGGTATGAATTTTGTTGGTGTGCTGTTTCGTATTGTTGTAAGGACATAATACCTACAACAATTTGATGTCGTTAATAGTCATACCGCGAATACCCTGGACTTGTTTTTAACTTCTCACCCTGACAAGTACTGCGTTGATGTGCTCTCCCCTCTAGGTTCGTCGGACCAATGTGTTATATCAGCTAAATTCTCGTACACCCACACCACATTCAGAGAAAAGATTCCTAAAAGAACCGTATGGCAATACGAGAAAGCCAACTGGAGCGGTTGTAACAGCTTCTTTAGGAATTTCAACTGGTCATTATGTTTCCTCAAAAACGACGTGGATGCCGCTGCTTATATGATCACATACACCATTCTCTTTGGAATGAGAAACTTTATCCCTCATCGGATAAAGAGTATCAAATCAAACGAAAAGGCATGGTACGACTCGAGTTGTAAAGAGGCTGTCAGGGTTAGAGAAATGTTTTGTCGGCCCTTCAAGACCAACCCAACAGAGGAAAACCGTAAAAAGTTCAAACGACCCAGAAATGACTGCAACGTCATTCTCAAGCGTGTAAAATTCCAATACGACCAAAACCTGAGACAAAAAATACTGCAATGTCCCAAAGCCAGTGAAAATTGTTGGTCATTTGTCAAAAATATTAGAAATTCTGCCTCATCCTCCATCCCAACACTCATTTACAATGAAATTCCAGCTGTCAGCTCTTTGGACAAGGCCAATGTGTTTGCTGCAGACTTTGCGGCTAGCTCAACACTGACAGTTTGTGCTTTGTCCCCGCCTACACTTGAGTGCATCGAATCTACAATGGGACGAATCCACTTTCGCACTCGTGTAGTAGCAAGAGTACTGAAAGATCTCAACATGCATAAATCCGCTGGTCCAGATGGTATATCTCCCCTTTTTCTGAAGAGGTGTTCTTCTTCGCTGGTAAAACCACTGCGTAAGCTTTTTCATCAATCCTACCCTTTAGGACTCTTTCCGGGCAGATGGAAAACAGCGTTTGTCCAGACCGTCCCTAAGAAAGCGAATCTTCCTCTCTTTCTTCCTACAGACCCATTACACTTATGTTCCTGGAAACGCTGATAAACCGCCAGCTCATGAAATATCTCGAAACATGAAAACTTCTTAATGACCGGCAGTACGATTTTCGTTGCAATAGGTCCACTGGTGATCTGATCACCGAAAAGTGGAACCAAAGCGTACATCAATCCGGCGAAAACAAGATACTCGTAGTTGCACTTGATATTTCTAAGGCATTCTAAGGCTCTTTTGTCAAAAATGCGTGCTATTTGGATCGACGACTCTCTTCTTCAATGGATTAGAAATTGCCTTTCGAAACGTTCAATTCAAGTTGTCTTGCATGGTTTCAAGTCTGATATTCACAAAATAAATGCTGGTGTGCCCCAGGGTTACGTTCTGTCCCCGACATTCTTTTCAATTTTCATCAACGATCTCTTGTTTACTACAATACCTTTAATCCAATAAATTCTACTCTTCGGCTGTAGAACGGGAACGGCAGCGTTTGTTAAGCTTTTTAAATTCCGATATCAGCAGCATAACCAATTGGGGAACTATCAACAGAGTGAAATTTAATGCTTCCAAAACACAATGCTGTGTGCTGTCGTTAAAACGAAGTTTAAACACCCAGCCATTATCCATGGATGGCACTTGCATCGTCGAAACCGATAAACTTTCCATTCTCGGTATGTGTGTCAATGACAACTTACGTTGGAATGACCACATATTCAGTGTCGTCAAAAATGCTGCGAAATATCTAGGTTTCCTCAAGCGATGTAAGAAATACTTCACCCCCTCAATATATAAGGCGTTTATCCGCCCGAAATTGGAGTACAATGCCCACATCTGGTCGGGTGCGCCCAAAACATCTTTGCACCTGCTAGATACGATCCAAAACCGTGCGATAAAACTCATAGGTGATATTAATTTCACTCAAACAATGGACACCCTCTAACACCGACGTAATATCTCGTGTTTCGCTCTGTTTTATCGCTATTTCCACCACCAGTGCTCCATATAAATCGCCAGTAGCATTTCACCCGTTCAAACTTTTAACCGTAACACCCGTCTCACTCTGAATGCTCATCAGTAAGCCGTACAACTCGCTTATAGAATGCCCTGCCTAGCTCTTTATTTCCTAGTCATTATAACCTTCAAACATTGAAAACCAACGTTCGTTGGAACCTCTCTTTCTTTCTCCCTGATTTTCGTGCCGCGCCCGCGCCGTGTGCAAACATTTTAAGGGTACTTAAATCCCTTGATCGAGTGCAAATTATAAAAAAAAAAAAACAAAAAAAAAGTCTACGAAGAATTGACCAAAGACGGTCTTCTTACTCGATGCATCGCCGGTTATACTCAAAACTGTAATAAAAGTTTTAATTCGACTGTGTGGTAAAACTGTGTTGGATATAGCTATAGATATTGCAGTTTACGTGTACTATCATTATTTTTCTTCAATTTTGTGCGTATGAAAGCGGTGGATTTAGAAATGGTCCCGAACAGCTTCGAAATGAGCTTGGAGATTGACAAAAAGCGCATAAAGCTAAGCAGAAAGATCGCTGTCTGAAGCTACGAAAGAGTGGAGGTTCGCATTAAAATCCAATAGAGGAGAAGGACACTAATCTACAATGTCAATTATAAAATTCAGGCATCGTGGATGACTTCCACCATACAAAAAAAAACTATCACCAGAGCGCCAACAGTGTTTTTTTGTGCTAAATATATAGTATCTCTGTGTGTTTTGTTTCAAATTGTTAGTGTTTTTTATGTGTTTTAAGAGTGTGACCACCGGTGGGTCTCATGGCCCCTTACATTAAGTGTTTGTGTTAAGTGCCACGTGACCCACCGATGGTCACATTTTGATCGCACAGTATTCCTGGTATTGAATAGAGATAAGAATTTCACCATAAGACCCAATTTATTTTATGGAAACGCAGGTCGGAACCAGGATTCTGATAATGAGGATGATGATTTCCAGGTTTCAGAATCAGACGAATATTTTCCATCAGATTTTGATTGAAGTGATTCCAATGAAAATATTCAGATGGAGGACTTTGAATCAGAAACTGAAGATGAAGATGTTCTTCTTTCTACATCTGGAACAGTATCCTCAAATGGATGGGCACGAGTTACAAAAACATCACTGAAGGAATTTAATTTTGAACCAGTTGAACTCGACACAACGCAAAATATAAATTTTTCCCAAATGAAGCCTTTTGATTTATTTAGTCTAATGGTACCTATATCAATTAATTGTTACCGAAACTAATTTGAACGGCAAAAAGTACATGGAAAACAATACAATTACTCGAAATTCTAGAACTAAAGATTGGAAGGACACCAAAGTATCGGAAATAAAAAAAGGCTTGTGGGTATAGTTATGTACATGGGTATTGTGAAATACCAATCTATATTACTAAATTAGAGTACGGACAACTTCTATAAAAATACATTTATCCCGGAAATAATGTCACAGAATAGATTCCAATTGTTTTTGAAATTCATCCAAATAAGTGGCTTATTGGAAATGTTGAAGCAAAATTTTGTCAGGGCTAAGACCCCAGGAGAATTACTGGCTGTAGACGAGTCAATGATTCCCTGGCGTGGAAGTCTTAATTTTCGCCAATACAATCCGGGTAAGTCCCACAAATACCGAGTCAAGGTATATAAACTCTGTGACCCGAATGGTTATACATACACTAGCTGTATTTACGCCAACAATCAGAGAGGAAAACCAACAAATTCAACTTCGCACAGCACTCAAATTGTCGTATATCAGACAGAAAGGTATTTGGACATGGGCAGAACAATTGCTACAATTTATACATCTGTATCCCTTGCAAAATTGTTGCTCAGCCGTAAAACCCATGTTATTGGAACTTTTCGCAAAAATGTTGTAGCTAAGCTTCGCAAACACGAAACTATTGGCCGGGAGTGTGCTGCTGTGATTGTTTCCAAATGGAGAGATAAACGCAAAGTTTTGATGTTGAGCACAAAACACGGTCTGTGTAATGTTCTCAGAGTGTGTGGTTGGAGATGGCACACTTTTTGCAGCAGCGGGGCACGCTTGCGGTTGCACGGCGTTCTTTCGTCGGAGGGGTGGGATCTTGCTGCTTTTATCTGGAACTTACTGAATTATCGTGCCGTAAAATAATGAAACAAAGCTAAAAGAAATGGAAAACAGAGCCTTACTATATTGGCTTAGTACAGAAACTTGTTGTGGTGTTTTAGGTATTTTAACACTTAAAGGAGCGCTCCCACAGCAACTGACTTCGCCAAACACTATTCTAGGTGACTATTTCAACGATCGCGAACTAGTTTAACACATCATGATATTATAATATGGAACATCACAAAAGAAGAATTATTAACTCGAAAGATATATTGGGCAGATTGATATCTGGTGATGCTTTTTTATTTGAATTCATTACACCAACGTATAAGTAAACATAAAGAATTATTTAATTACTTAAAAGGCAAAACCGATTGTCTGTGATTTAGATAAGAACGGGTTAATGTGATTGTATATGTATATATATATTTATGTGTGCATTGCATAGTATGGATGTGTAAAATTATCATATATTTTAAGAAGGTTAAGTATATTAATGTTCAATATACAAACCGTAAAAGAAATATGTATTAAATAGTATTAAATATTTAGGTAATTATTATTTTAAGTATGTACTCAGTATGGTAAGAAAAAAAAAAATATATATAAGCTTTAAGAACAGTTATAAAAAAAAATTATGTGTATAAGCCAGAGAAAAGTAAGTCAATAGTTAAGTACTCACGTTTATATCCAGGTCGATGAATTTTGTGCACAAATTTCAGGAGCATATGGATGTTGCGTATCTCTTTTTGATTTGCAATGAACAATATAAATTTATCACTTTTCCTTGGCTTTTAACAATTATACATACATTTTTGTATTCGTCATTCTTATCACTAAGTACTATGAAATTAAACCATTTTTTTTTTTTCTTTGACGATGAAAATGAAATGTGCGAAAGAATATGCATTTACAAATTAACACCTTTATACGCGATGAAGAATTTGACGGCAGATATTATGGTTAGGGGATGTATTTCTTTAATTCCGATCAGTTAGATTTTGTGATGACGTTAGATCCGTGTATGACTTGCGAAACAAACACTCTGATATGCAAAAAAAAGTGAAATTTTCGACTTTCGAGTGGCTTTTTATTTTTGCTGTCCTCATATATTTGAACTTTTGTTCCGGGGTTTACTTGCTGGCTTTTATATCCATACACATATGTATATATGTATGTATGCTCAAGATGCTCAACAAATTTTGGGGTAATCACATGGACATTTGGAGGTTAGCTTGAAACCAGTGTGTTAGTTTTCCGCACAGTAGTCTTTATGACCCATCCAGAAATGAAATGGACTCTATTGGGACCTTGAAAATTCTGTCCAAAAGTTAACGTGTCTGCGAAATTGGTTAAGTACACATGTGGTATGTTCACCAAGTAATCAAAAATTCTTACCTCCTCGTGTATCTTCTTTTGTTTTCTTTTTTTCCAAGGGCACGTGTGATTTGCAAAAGAACTTTGAACTCCACTGGTACTTATGACTTAAATCCGATACTGTGCCGTAGCAAAAGATTAACAAAAAAAATGCAGAGAGGCTAGGCTAGAATTCTGTAAATTATTATAATGTATTCTGGCCGTTTTTCTTTTAATGCCCGCTTCAAACGAATTAGTTGGGTTCCATATAATGGTCCTTTGATGGTTTCACCACTCGGAAGCAGTTCGTAGTATACGACACCCTTTTGATCCCACAACATGCAGAGCATGACCTTATTCACGTGAATATTTCGTTTCGTCGTCGATTGGACGGGCTCGCCGGGCTTTGTATACGATTTTCTGCGTTTAGGACTATCATAATAAATCCATTTCTCATCACCAGTGACAATACGATGCAAAAATGATTTATTTTTATACCGCTGCAGTAACATTTCGGACATGCAAAATCGCCGTTCGACGTCTCTTGGCTTCAATTCATACGGCACCCAGTTTCCAACCTTTTGAATGAATCCCAGTGCTTTTAGGCGCAGGGAAACGGCTTGTTGCGTGACGCCCAATGATGCAGCAAGTTCTTCTTGAATCTGACACGGATCCTCATCCAGTAAAGCGTCCAATTCCTCGTCTTCAAAACTTTTCGGCTTTCCGGGGCGATCTTTGTCTTCAACTCCAAAATCACCACTTTTGAACCGTTTGAACCACTCGCGGCACGTCGATCCACCAATACATTCCGACCCATAAGTTTCCGAAAGCAAACGATAGGCCTCAGCCGCACTTTTCTTCATATTAAAGAATTAAAGCAGCGCTTCCAGCAAATGACGTTTATTTGGCTGGAAACTTGCCATGATTTTGCTCGATAAAATGTACGACACCGATAGAACTGCTCAAATATAACGCTGCAAAGTTGTTGACAGATGCAAAACCTACAAATAAAACACATGGGGTCTGACATTTCTGCCCGGGATCCACTGGTGGCGCCATCTCTGACAAACGCTGGAAACTTACTTGTAGACCCAATAAGTAAAACGCACTCAATAGCTCATTTCAACCGCAAGCTGAAACGTGGTTCAACTACGCTAATAACCAAGAAGAAGGTTTGACTTACGCAGCAGATGTCCAATCGATGAAAGGCAGGTTAAAAGAAAAAAGGAAGAGGGAGATATTGCACTGCCTTAAATTCTCTGCGGTGCGCTAAGGGAAATTAGCCAAAACACGAATTGTTATAAAAGCCGCGTTCACGCCAAAAGGCTGGTTTGAGCCTTAGATGTTTGAGCGAACTGCTATACGTTGGAGAAATCTAATTTGAAGCTGAATTTTAAGTTGAAAGCAGGATTTGAATACAAATAATTTGTGCAGGGATCACGCTACATCTGGAAGAACGTTCAACTGGAAAAAGAACTCGTGATGGCCAGGATAAAAAAAAAACTTGAAGTGATCTTAGAGTACAACCAAGCTAACCAAGGAATTGATGTGTCTGACCAAATTGCTAGCTATTTCACGCCATTACGAAAAAAAAACGCTGGTACCGTAAGATTACTTTTGAATTCTTATTGTCGATAGCAGTTGTAAATGCTTTGGTTGTTTACAAAAAGCACAAAAACATAAAAATTGAGCAGTTTAGACAGTCCATTTGTGAAAGTCTTTGTGGGGTAGGGGTTGAAGAAACTTAATCAGTACATATCAGAAAACACCAATTGAGGGAATTTGAAACCGTGGATAAAACGAACAGAAAGAGCTACAATGAGCTCAGCAAAAAAGAAGGAAGAGCAGCCGCTGCAAAAAAAGCTAAGAAAGTGTCAACATATTGCAGTTCATGTGATGGAAATCCATCGTTCGGCCTTGATTGTTTCAACAAAAAACATCAGCTTTTTTTCCCATTATCTTTTCTTACTTTTTTCTTTTACTATTAAAAATTTATTATTTTTCTTTGTATGTAAAATATGTAAGATTAAGCTAAAAGTTACAAAAACAAAAATTACCAGAAATAGGCCAACAAAAACCTGAGTTTTTCTAAAAACGTTAATTTTAGGTCCCAAAGAAGAAAAAAATTAAACTTACTAGCAAGCCACATAAAAACAATCGATTCAGAAATGTACTGATTGTGACCACCGGTGGATCACATGGGCTTCTGGGAAACTTTTGCGTGTTAAAGGTACTCGTATTGCAAAATTTTTCATGACTTTCTATGACTTAAAATTTGAAACGCGTTTATCTCAAAACTGCATTTCTCAAGTTTGCTGCACCCATAACTTGAACAATTCACTTCAAATTTTAACTAGATCTTTAGAAATATATTGTGTAAGTAAGTACGTATGTAACAACTATATCTTTATAAACAACAAAATGTGTATAACTTCCAAACAATTATTAAGTTGTAACGACTTGGCATCATTGAAAAGTTTAGTTCTAAACCAATCTAAACAAAAGCACTGCTGTCTGAAAAACGGCAATAAAAGCTTTAAAGTGTTACTGTCAGTAGTATAAAAGACCCCACTTGATCGGTGATCAAGCACTCAGGTTTGATATTTCACTAAAGTTGCGAAGTTTTACGAGCGTCCAACAGCGGAAAAATACCACACTTGGGCGTACTAGTTGCACTGTTGTGTTTAGTATTTCGCCTCACGAAGGTTATACTAACCGTCTGTGGAAAGACCCAACACACCCAAGTTTCGATTTTGTCAGATCGATTGATTAACTTTGTATCGATCCTAATAAAGTACCATTGAAGGTATAAGTCCCTTTTTTTTAAATTTTTTTTTTTAATTCGATCAAACCTTTACTCTTTCGGGTTTTTAGCGTGTACTATAGTCCCCGGACGGCATACGCGCGGTAGAGGGAAAAGCAAAGTGACAACTACGACTAGCTCAGTTAGTAGAGCATGACAGAGGTTTCTTCTGAGAAGTGTGAACGCTACCACAACGAGCACGATGAAACGCGTGTTAGACGTAGGATTTTTTTATATGACATAGTTCATTTGTTATTAAAAATTTTCTGGCGATTTTTCTGCGAATTCGGCTAAAAATCAATATGTCGTCAAAAATATGCTACGTACTTATCTTGCCGTTGTTATGTATAATAGATTTAGTGGCTCATCATAATTCAAAATTTACAGGAGCTGTTGGTACGGCCGTAGACCGAGGTCGTCAGAGAAACGCTACACAGCCGCCATTTTTAAATAAATTATTCTATAAAAATTATGATTTACAGCCAATCAAATGTACAATAAACTTCTACCTTTGTAAACTCGATTTATTTTATATTTTTCCTGAAAAAAAAAAATCACAAAAGAGCCTATTTTTACGGCCTCTAGAGTGGCCTAACCCCTTAAGAACGGGCGAGTGGAATGGTCAGAGATTGATTTAATGCAATTGACCACCGTCAGCTTCTCATTATGTCCAGAGGTTGGAAGTGAAGAAGTTTGTCAAGTGCAGCGGTAGTCTAGGATGTTGGTACAAAGACGCGATAATCCTTAGATCCTTCTTAACATAGTACTAAACTTTTTAAACCTCTATTATATTCCCACGGCTTCTTGAATACGAATAGTATACAAGCTTTGTAAATTGTGGCCAGATATTTACACTTTAACTCAGCCTATTGTATCGAAGTGTCCTTTTAGATGTTGCCTATTTGGCCAGCTCTAGTTGGATTCTTAATTCTTGGTAAAGAGGACTAGTTCGGATTGACAAGACAAGGGTCCAGTTAGAAAGTTCTTTTTCTTCGAGAAGTCTAACTATAGAAAGGGAAAATGAACACCATACGTGCCTTGATATGTTCATGAGGGTTCTCCTAGTTTTGTGCTACTGATTCCTTTTTAGAAGCAGTTTATTCATCAATGCATTTAGAGGGGGTTCTACACTTATACCTGTCAATGCTGCTTGACCGCCCCTGCATTAATATTCCTAAAGACAATGGTTCTCTCAGTTATGCATACTATTGAATTTTTTTTTTTTTTATAATGAGCGCGCGCTCAAGAGGTTTGAGTACCCTTAAAACGTTTGTTATAACGTCCAGGAAAATCAGAGATCGGCTGGGCATTCCATAAGCGAGTTGTACGGCTTAAGAAAGAATCACGATATTTTAGAGTACGTCCGAAAGTGGGCTTGAGGGTATAGTGATGAGCATTCATAGCGAGACGGGTATTACGGTTGAAAGGTTGAATGGGCGGAATGCTACTGGCGATTTCAATGGAGCAATGGTGATGGAAATAGCGATAAAACAAAGTGAGACAGGAGACATTACGTCGGTGTTCGAAGGTGTCAATTGATTGACTAATATTAGTATCACCTCTGAGTTTTATCGCACGGTTTTGGATCCTACCTAGCAGGTGCAGAGATGTTTTAGGAGCACCTGACCAGATGTGGGCATTGTACTCCAATTTCGGGCGGATAAACGCCTTATATATTGAGGAGGTGAAGTATTTCTTACATCGCTTGAGGAAACCTAGACATTTCGCAGCATTTTTGGCGACACTGAATATGTGGTCATTCCAACGTAAGTTGTCATTGACACACATACCGAGAATGGAAAGTTTATCGGTTTCGACGATGCAAGTGCCATCCATGGATAATGGCTGGGTGTTCCCCAATTAGTTATGCTGTTAATATCGGAATTTAATGAGCTTAACATACGCTGCCGTTCCCGTTCTACACCCGAAGAGCAGGGACGTGAGTCCGGGAATGAATATGGAAAACAGAGAGTACATTAGCAAAGAAATATATTAGATTAGAATTAGCAGACAAGAGATAGTTGATGAAAATTGAAAAGAGTGCCGGAGACAGAACGAAGCCCTGGGGCACACCAGCATTTATTTTGTAAATATCAGACTTGATACCATCCAAGACAGCTTGAATTGAACGTTCCGAAAGGTAATTTCTAATCCATTCAAGAATAGAGTCATCGATCCCAAAAGCACATTTTTGACAAAAGAGCCAGATGCCAAACTCTGTCAAATGCCTTAGAAATATCAAGTGCAACTAACTTGCTTTCGCCAGATTGATGTACGCTTTGGTTGCACTTTTCGGTGAGACATGCCATCAGATCACCAGTAGACCTGTTGCTACGAAAACCGTACTGTCGGCCATTAAGAGGTTTCCGTGTTTCGAAATATTTCATGAGCTGACGGTTTATCAGACTTTGCATGACCTGGGAAAGGGTCTGTAGGAGGAAAGAGAGTAAGATTCGCCCTTAGGGACGGGATGGACAAACGCTGTTTTCCATCTGCTCGGAAAGAGTCCTAAAGAGTAGGATTGATGAAAAAGGTTACGAAGAAGTATACCTCTTCAGAAGGAGGGGAGATATACCATCTGGACCAGCGGATTTATGCATGTTGAGATCATTCTGAACTCTTGCTACTACACGAGTACGAAAGTGGATTTGTCCCATCGGTTTTCGGTTTTCCTCTGTCGTGTTGGTCTTGTAGGACCGAAAAAACAATTCTCTAACCCTGACAGCCTCTTTACAGCTCGAGTCGTACCACGCCTTTTCGTTTGGTTTGATAATCTTCATACGATGAGGGACAAAGTTTCTCATTCCAAAGAGAATGGTATCTGTGATCATATCAGCAGCGACATCCACGTCGTTATCGAGGAAACATAATGACCAGTTAAAATTGCTATAGAAGCTGTTAAGACCGCTCCAGTTGGCTTTCTCGTATTGCCATACGGTTCTTTTAGGAATCTTTTCTCTAACTGTGTGGTCGGTGTACGAGAAATTAGCTGATATGACACAAAGGGCCGACGAGCCTAGAGGGAGAGCACATCAGCGGTGTACTTATCAGGGTGAGAAGTTAGAAACAAGTCCAGGGTATTGGCGGTATGACTGTCAACGTCTGTTATTAGCACGGGCTCATTTACAAGCTGCGTTAAGTTATTTTTCGCAGCGAAGATCTCAACACACCGTCCCTCGGGTGTTGTCTGTCCAGAATGTCGAAGCCACACAGAATTGTGCAGTATGAGGATACAGGGATACAATTCTTTGAACAGAGTCAGACAGCGCATCAAACTCATTAAAAGTCGAATTGCTTTCCAGTTTGGGGCTTCTGCAAATAAAGCAGTAGTGGATAATTTGCTTACGGAGATGGAATTTTAACCACATAAAATTGAATTCCGGATTGGAACAGGGTCTACATTGTGGTGGAGTTTGGTAAGCTACATCAATACGCACGTAAATGGTGAGACCGCGATGGCACAAGTTCGTAGCCAGGTAGCTTCTGATCAAAGTGATCTGAGAGGTGTGGGCAGGGATCTACCTGTGTTTCACGAAGTGTCAAAACAGCTGGTCTGTATTTACAGATGTGGACGCACGCAGAAAAGTGATTACTTTTTTGCCCGCTTATATTGGCAATATTCACTCTGAATTCCCGAGTCATTATAACGAAAGACGAACACAAAAAACACAAGCACCGACTTTTCTAAGCGCAGATGTGAAGTACAAATTCAGAGTTGGTTTACCGAATCAAATTGTTGTAGGTGTTATGCCCTTACAACAATAGGAACCAGCACACCCACAGCCCGCTATCCATCGGTTGTTACATACACTCAGCCACTGCACGCGCTATAGGACAATGACAACGGCAGTTACCAAGTACAAGCAACAATAAGACCATGGGCAGAAAAGTTGGGATGCCCGCATAGTGCACTTGTGCGTGTGCACTTGTCGATGGTCAGCTCGGTACTCGGAAGGGCGGTTAAAACTGATTTACTTTTCCAATATGGATGATGCGATTGGATTTGTGTTCTGAAAACGATGGTTTTCAGTCTAAGATTTTCAAAAGGACTGATGACAGGGTAATAGTTCTAAGGTCAATGAGATAAACATAGAAAGTTTCCTTTTCCATAGACAACCACATTGACCAACGTGGAAAAACAAGGGCTGAACACCAGGTCAACATACAAACTTAGAGTTTAAGCCATGTTAAATCTGGATCCTAAGACTTGAACGGATAACAGCTGTTTACACTCGATTTTTTGTTCTGTTAACCAGGTTGTCATTATTGATTTAAGTATCTTTACGAGACTAAAAGTAGCCTGAGGTTGTTTCCGAGAAAAAAGGTTTTCTGTTTGCACGATGTTTTGTCTGGAACAATCGCTTACCCCTCGGATAGTTCAATTCAAAAGCAACAAAACTTGTCCATTGTTCATTTCGCCGAATAAGTAGGAGTTTGTTTTTTTTGTTTGATATTTTACAAATACACATGGCTACCCACCATCTGCGGGTGTAAACTGAAATAAATAGTTTGGACGCAATAACTTTTTTTATAGTGCATTGTTCAACTTCTGCAGTATTTTCCAAATAAATCACTTGCCGGAAAATGATACGGAAAACTTGGGAAGCTAACTTTCCTGGTGTTGTATTATCCTTTCAGGTCGTTTGGAACATATAGTAAATGGTTCCGCATATGAACTTCCTTACTTTCGAATTCATTTTATTATCCAGATTAGTAAATGGAATGCAAGGCATTTCGGTGGAAGCATTATCTGATATGAAAGTGAAATCAGATCATAATAAAGTTAAATCCTTCCTCCAACTTTTGCCTTAAAAGGTTTTTAGAGTCACATTCTACTTTTTTAGTGCTACTCCGTTTTTATGAAGTTGTGAATAGTATTGTCAATAGTCTGCGTAGAACTGGAATGCATTCTGAGGTAAAAGTTTATGCATCGTGAGAGGGTCTTTAAATTATGATCCGGCTTGGACATAACCAGCTCTTAGCGAATAATTGGCTTAGACCATTGGTATGCTAAGGGGACTACCGACTGGACAATAGTGTCTATTGTGTGTCTTGATTCAATAATTATAAATAAGTTTTCAAATTCACAAATTACACTTTTATTCAAAAAGTTAAATAATATACAAATTAGTTAGGCACTGAATCTATTAAACAATTACATTTAAGTTTTAGGTTTTACGCATGTGACCAACGCTAGCTCTCGTGGGTGACTGAGTCCAACTCATTTAGCTCTTTAATTTTTTTTTTGTGGCGGGGGCATTGCCAGACTATAATAATTTAAATCCATCACAAAACTCCCCACCGAAAAAAAAAAAAATATTATTATTAATTTGTAAACAAAATAGATGAACATAATGGTTGTTTAAGTTTTAAATTATAGGCATAACATAAGTGAGTTTAATCTTAGTTCAATGCTGTTCGAAATATTCTTTACAATAAAATTTTAATTTTCAAAATTTAATTCACAAACGTTGTAAGCTGGTTTAAGTCTATTTATTGAAATTGATTTGTTTTTTCCTTTTACGTCTAGTATAAACAATTTTCTAGTTCTTTTTAAAATTTTGAAAGGTCCCTCATAAGGTTGTTCAAGACCTACTTTTAATGCATCTTTTCTAAATAAATAAAAACAAATTTTCAGTTATGAATACTTTCAGGCACATATGAATTTGGCTTAATCTGTGACCGAGGTGGTTTAAATGTAATATGATGCATTCGTTTTCTGAGGATTTGAACAAATGTTGTAGAATCTTCATTTTTTAACTTTTCGGTCTGGACGAAAAATTCACCTGGAACCTTGAGAGGCTGACCATAAACTAGTTCGACTGGTGAGATATTGAGATCTTCCTTAATTGTTGTACGTAACCCTAAAAGCACTAAGGGCAGATCCTCGCCCCAGTTCTTTGTACTTCCACGAGCTTTTAGAGAATCCTTAAGTTGACGATGAACTCTCTCGATCATTCCGTTGCTCTGAGGGTGGTAGCTCGTAGTTCGAATTCGGTGACTTCCCAAAAGTCTCGACAGTTCCTCGAATAACTTCGATTCAAATTGAACTCCTTGGTCAGTAGTTATTCGAGAAGGACAACCGAATCTTGCTACATAACCCCTAATGAAAGCTTTGGCAACTGTTACAGCGGTGCCGTTCCTTAGAGGGTAAGCTTCTGGCCATCTCGTGTAGCGATCAATTATTGTTAATTATTGTGATCGCGGCAGAGGTCCAACCAAATCTACATTTATATGTTCAAAGCGTTCTGAAGTAATAGGAAAATCCTCGATTTCAGACTTGATATGCCGTTGGACTTTCGATTTTTGGCAGCGTAGACAACTTTTAGCCCAGTGATCAGTGTCTGTGTTCATTCTTGGCCAGAAAAATTTTGCAGCACACAACTTTCTAGTAGCTCTCACCCCAGGATGAGACAGGCCATGTAACTTATCAAAAGATGTTTTCCTAAAACATTCGGGCAAATATGGTCTATTGTTACCTGTTGACGTTTCGAACCAAATTTTAATATCTTTATTTGGAATTAAAATATATTCTAAATTGACCTTGGAGGGTAATTGTTGGAGTTCTGTGTCCTTTTCTTGACTTTTGGCTAATTTTTGAGCGTCCATACTAGTCAAAGTTATATTAGAAACTTCATCGGGTGTTCGTGACAAAAAATCGGCTACACATTGGCCTTGCTCGAGATGTGTCTTATGTCACTTGTAAACTGGGCAATGTACTCGAGGTGTCTAGTTTGAGGGGGACTACGTTCTGTTTTTGACATGAGGGCAGTGGTTAAAGACTTGTGGTCGGAAAATATTTTAACTTCGCGTCCTTCAACGAAGTGCCTAAAATGCTTTATAGCTAGGTACGAGTAAATGGCAAGAAGTTCCCGGTCGAAAGTGGAGTACCGTGTTTCTGCAGGCTGCAATTTTTTTGAGAAAAATGATAAAGGTATCCAACAACGTTGATGTTTATCAAATTGTTGCAAAACTGCACCTACCGCAACGTTAAACGAATCAGTGGTTATATTAAACTTTGTGTTTTTGATCGGATGTGCTAAAAGTGTGGCAGATGCAAGGCTTCTTTTGCTTTTCCAAAACCGATACTGCATTTGTCTGGCCAGTCAAATTTTTGGGCTGCCTGTCAAGTCTTCACAAGTACGAATAAATTGGCGCTAAATATTCAGCAAGTTTAGGAATAAATCTATTATAAAAATTTATCATACCTAGGAACTGCTGCGCTTGTTTCACACTGGTTGGAGGTTTGAGGGAAAGAATTGCATCTACTCTTTCGTTGGACGGCACGATACCATCTTTGCTTACTACGTGTGCAAGGAAAGTAAGACTTTTACTGCCGAAAATGCATTTTGAGACATTGATTTTTACATCGTGATCACTCAAACGTTGAAACACTTTCTCTAGATGAAGTTTATGTTCTTCGACTGACTTACTTGCAATCAGTATATCGTCGAGGTACGGAAACGCAAAAGTCAAACCTATCAAAATCTTATTAATAAACCGCTGAAAAGTCTGGGCTGCGTTCCGCAGACCAAAAGGCATGCATACAAATTCAAATAAGCCAAAAGGCGTTATACTGGCCGTTTTATGAATGAATATCTTCCTTCGCAATAGGGATGTGGTGAAAAGCTTTCACTAGATCTATCTTCGATAAAACACAACATCCGTTTAAATGCATGTTTGCATCTTGAACGTGCGATATTGGAAAACGATCCGGTGTCATGCATGCATTGAGACGACGATAGTCGCCGCAAAGTCTCCAATCGTTGCTCCCTTTCTTATTTACTAAATGTAATGTAATGAAACAGGAGAGGAAGACGGCCGACATATTCCCAGGCTAACCATGAACTCGAATTCTGTTTTTGCTAGATCGTATTTAGATTTATCTAGTCTTCGTGGCTTTGAGTATGGCAATTCACCCGTAGTATTAATATGATGTACTACATCATGCTTAATTGATAGGTTATAGTTAGGAGCGGATGTAAGATTTTTAAATTTTTCAATAATTTTACCATAAGGATTCGAAAGTTGGACTAATTTTGGCGTTAGGGTACTTACTCGTATGTTCCTAGTTATCGCATTTACTGTCAGTGAGGTAGTTGCATCTATTAGACGCTTAAGCTTTAAATCAACTAATAAATTAAATTTAGACAAAAAGTCTGCGCCGATGATTGGAAAACTCACGGAGGCTACAATGAAAGCGTGGGTGTAATCCCTACGTAAGCCGAAATCAACTTTAAGCAACTGTGTACCGAATGTGTTTATGGTTGAACCATTTGCTGCCGATAAACAAAAATTTGAATCCTTTTTGTCACGGGGGAAAAATTGTACTGGAATAGTTGATACGTCTGCTCCTGTATCTATCAAAAATTTAAGTTTAGAATTTTTACATCTCACAAATAAACGGCGGCATGAGCGACTACTAGCGCCAGTTTCGCTAGCAGCCATAACTAGTTTTTTGAATCGAAATCACATGGTTTACGACACTTTTTCGCATCTTTACCGAATTTATGATGAAAATAACAAGTCGGATATCTCGAGAATTGGTTTTTGGTTCTGCCCCTACTCTGACTGCGATTACTACGATATGAAACGGATTTACTATGAGACCGCGATCGCTTAGAGGTTTGAGTCGAATATACAGAAAGTTTTTCTAATTTTCGCTCGATCGCTTGAAGTCTACTTGAAACTAAGTCGGCGGATGTGCTTGCAACAGCGGGTATATTACCTACTTCATGAATTTTATCGGCTATTTTCATAAGTGCGTCTATATCAGTATCCATCGCAGCGACTGAAATTGATTTGATGTGTGTTGGCAAACCATTTAGCCAAATTTGTTTTAACGCGTTTGTTGAAAGTATATTAGAAGACCCTGAAATCACTTGCAATTGACGAAAGTATTGAGATGGGGTGCAATCGCCTATTGCAACACCGCTTAGCAATCTCGTTAACCGAATATTCTCACTTTCCGTATGCCTGCTTATAATGGTATCTTCTAACTTTGTGAATTTATTGGTTTCCGGAGGATTATCGATAACATCAGTTATTGTCATCAAAATATCCTCTGGTAGTGCTGTTAAAACATGGTGATATTTTAATTCGTCACTTTTTATATTGTTTATTATAAAAGTTGATTTAACTAGCGCGAACCAAGTTGTGGGACTCGAATGACAAAAGTTAGGCATTTTAACCCTAGATACAGAGCTTGTTATCACATCAAATTTTGAATATCATCATTCATATTTGCAATTCACTTTTCGAACAACAATTAAAGGAAAAATTTAATTCACTTGCCAGGAATTAACACACTTAGTATTTTTCGAGCTTTGTGGTTTTATGTAGGTATGTTGTTTATTGTTAGAGTTGGTCAGACGCATGCATAATTTATAGCTAACGAAATACTCAGAGTGAAATTATAAGATATCTTCGATTATTTGGTAGTAACAGGTGGATTTGATGAATGTTCAATGTAAATGTTGTGGCTCGATGTGTGAATGCTGTCTGTCGACGTAATTGTTGTTGCTGGATTTATTACGGCTATCGATCGATGCGTGTGTAGTTGTCTGATATTCCGATGTAATTATGACGTTGGATGATGTGACGACTGGTGATATCCAAAGTACTGTGACACTTGTCCTAGTGTACCAACTATTGAGTGAGTACAGTTTTCAAGTTCCATAATATATACACATGTATTTTAATTGGATCGTATCAATAAACTGTAGGTGTTTCAGGTATAGCAATTGAATTTCGTGTACGATGTTAAAATATTTGCAGCTTAATACAGTTTTTGAAATGATATTGATTAATGTATTGTTACATTTGATTAATATACATAACACATCGGCTGAAAAGTCCGTGCCGTTTCTAAAAGAGGGCACCACTTGAATTAAATTCATACCATTTTCAGTTAGTACCAACCTTCAAAAGATACGTGTATAAATTTGACAGCTGTCGGACTATTAGTTCTCGAGATATAGCGAGTGAAGCAACTTTTGATATTGTGAAAAAAATTCAAAGCAATTTCGTGTGTTGATTTATCATTGCTTTTTGATGGGAAAAAATGCAGCCGATGCAAAGAAATGGCTTGATAAGTGTTACCTGGACTCTGCACCAGCCAAAGGAACCATTCGCAAGTGGATTGAAAAATTTAAAAGTCGTCATACAAGCACCGAAGACGATGCACGCAGTGGACGTCCAAAAGAGGCTGTTTCAGATGAAAACATCAAAAAGTCCACAAAATGATTACGAATGACCGTAAAGTGAAGTTGAACGAGATAGCTGAGGCTCTGATGATATCAAAAGATCGTGATGGATATATCATACACGAATATTTGGCCATGCGAAAGCTGTGTTCAAAGTGGGTGCCACGTTTGCTCACAGGCGACCAAAAACAACAACGTGTTGATGATTCAGAGGAGTGTTTAAAGCTATTCAACCCCAATAAAGCCGAATTTTTGCGTCGGTATGTGACAATGGATGAAATTTGGCTCCATCACTTCACACCAGAGTCAAGTCGGCAGTCAGCTGAGTGGCGAGCAGGCGACGAACCTCGTCCTCGGCTAGCAAGGTTATGGCATTCGTATTTTGGGATGCACATGGAATAATTTTCATCGACTATCTCCAAAAGGGGCAGACTATCAACAGCGACTATTACATTGCGTTGTTGGAGCGTTTGAAGGACGAAATCGCAGAAAAACGGCCGCATTTGAAGAAAAAGAAAGTGCTGTTTCATCAAGACAATGCACCGTGTCACAAGTTGATGAAAACGATGGCAAAATGGAATGAATTCGGCTACGAATTGCTTCCCCACCCATCGTATCCTCCAGATTTGGCCCCCAGCGACTATTTCCTGTTCGCAGACCTCAAAAGAATGCTCGCCGGAAAGAGATTTAAGACCGAAATCGCCTATTTTGAGGTTAAACCGAAATCGTACTATAAAACTGGTATCGAAAGATTGAAAAATCGGTTCAATCAGTGTATCGCCCTCGAAGGCAACTATATTGATAAATAAAGTTGAATTTTGCAAAAATTTTGTGTTTTACTATAAAACGGCGCGGACTTTTCAGCCAATGTGTTATATGCATTTAACGTGGTCACATGCAACGTCGGGGTCACCAATTATTGCGTGTCTTGATTCAATAATTATAAATAAGTTTTCAAATTCACAAGTTACACTTTTATTCAAAAAGTTAAATAATATACGAATTAGTTAGGCACTGAACCTATTAAACAATTACATTTAAGTTTTAGGTTTTACGCATGTGACCAACGCTAGCTCTCGTGGGTGACTGAGTCTAACTCATTTAGCTCTTTAATTTTTTTCTTATGTGGCGGGGGCATTGCCAGACTATATTAATTTAAATCCACCACATGTCCATTTCAGGTCTTACGTACATCGAATTTAAAATCGGACACGAACTCTCGATTTTACGAAACAGAGTGACCAGATAAGAACGATTGGAAAAATGTTAAAATAAAACAACAACGGTATGCTATATAAAATTGATTCTCTGGGTATGTTTTGAAGCTACGTTGATGCCATAACATGTGGAATAACACATCATGCAAATGTCCGCATCTGCTTCGCTGGCAGTGCTTCAGGCGTTCGGTCCAATTTTTGAAGACTCGGTCCAATACGTGCGCCGTTATTCCGGCAATTGCCTGTCGACGTTGTACGAGCTCGTCCAAATTGGTTGGCTTGTTAGCGTAGATTAACTACTTGACGTAGGCTCAAAGAAATAAATCGCATGATAGCGGCGGCCAATTGATGAACGCTCGCCATGAGATAACCCAGTCGCCAAATTTCTCTTTCACAACTTCGAGCGTTGCTACGTTGCCTGTATGGCATGTAGCGCCGTATTGTTGAAACCACTGCTCGGATATATCGTTGTTGTCGAGCTCTGACCACAGAAAGTCGGTTAATATCGCCCTATATTTGGGACCATTGAGGGCAACGGTGTCTCCTTTCTCATTTCGAAAGAAATAAGGTCCGCAGATGCAGTCATGCCATAAACCGCAGCAAACAGTCGATCTTTGTGGATGCACTGATGTTTGGCTGAACACTTTTGGATTGTGTTCGCTCCAATGATGGCAATTTCTCTTGTTGGCATAGCCGCTGAGCCAAGAATGGGTCTTGTCTGAGAGGACGGCCAATATTTCCAGCTCACAATCAGCGGTTCAGTCATTTCGCACCAATCTCTGTCTGGTTAGCGAACTCAAGGCGTTGACTTTCGTCATCCGGCTTCAATTCTTGCATCAGCACAATCTTATATGGAGGTAGGCTCAAATCCAACTGCAAAATAGGCCGGGTTAACTCTTTGGCGATGCCCAATTCAGCTGATCGGCGCCGAATCGATACTTCTGGGTCTTCTTCAATGCTGGTCCCAACGGCGGCTATGTTTTCATCATTTCGCACCAATCTCTGTCTGGTTAGTGGCTTAAGATCCAAAAGAGTGTACTCATGCTCAAACTTTTCCACGGTGCGAAGAATTGTCTGAATACTGAAGCCATGATGGCGACTGACCTCACGACAAAATTCACGTTACGTACTATATTTACAACTCAGCCCGAATTTCGATTATTTTTTAATAATTGCAACACGTTTGGCAAAGCGTAAAGCGATGGATAATGAAATGGCAAACCTTATTGGATACTTTGACAGCTGGATATCATTGACAGCTGCTGAAACATAATAATTGGAAAAACTATCATTGCTATCCCGTCACCCCTACGTGATTAAAGAAGAATCATGTAAAATCCGCCAAACCTTTGCCTAAACCCAGTAAAAGACAGAGGAAGCTCTTCAGAAGCTGAACTCTTACAGATCCCCAACAGATCTAAAGGACCTTAGGTGAAGTCTGAGAAACAACATTGGTATTATTGTATTATTGTGCTGCCACCATTTAAGCTTATTGATTTGGAGAGTGACGGCTGGTATTTAAGTTTAAATATGTACTTTAACCTCCACTTCTCGCTTTCGCGGTATCCCTCCATCTCTACCTACACATTCCTCTGTGTTGCAGCCACCCAAATACTTTACGGGTGGGAGCTCCAAGGACATTGTAAAATGTTTTCGCTCATATAGTACATATAATAGATTTCGTCTTTGGAAGGCTGGTTTTGCTATTCTCTTTGCTTCTGCTTTTTAAAATGAAAAAGTAAGAAAAGTTGTTTGTTTGGCGGAATCGAATACATTCCATTTGCACTGCGCTAATTTACAATAGCTACATGTATCCATGTTTCCCTTACTCAAGTAACGAAACGAAATCATTTCGACATAGAACTGATAATAATCTGTTCACGTAAACATATCGCTGCGGCTTTTACCAGACTCCATAGAGCAGTTTTCAGATTAATACATCTCGACTTTTCCTGAATTCTGAATACGTTATGGTCAGAATATACCATATGCCACGAAAAGTATGCAGCCGAATCTCAATGGATTTCTGCAAAATCAGTCTTTTGTAGGTAAACCTATTAACGACATTCTGAAGAACGTGAGATGGTAACTGCCAAGCATCAGGTCAAGGGTTACTAAACCCTCTCACTAAGGTCATTTAAAAATGAACGAAGCTAAAAGGCTGAATTGACTAAGTTTCTTTGAAGTCTCGTTGATATAGGAAAAACTAAATCGCCTTTTAATTTGCTCGGCCAGAGTCAAGTCAGAACTTCTCAGGATGTGTATGTGTCTCCCTCTGTTAGTGTTTTATTGAGAGTTGGACTTTCTGTGAGCAAAACCGAATCCATAACTCTGAGGATACGGAGAGACCACACGAACGCTTGCTAACGTTAAGAAATCCGTCCTTTCGACCAAAATGAAGTGAGGATATTAATATTCAAGCTTAAGGACACCATGCATGTACTAAATAATTTCCAAGATTTTGTCGACAGAAAGCATCTCTGAGGAATGGAACCCTCGCTCCCTTTGCCCGATACACAAGAAAGGAGACTCTCTTAACTACGCAATTTATAGAGACATCAGTCTCCTTAACATCGCATATAAGATCTTATCTACCGTCTTGTGCGAACGCCTAAACCACTCTCAAACTCTCAAATCATCACCAGAGGCACAATTTTCGAAAAGGCTGTTTAACAACTTGCAAATGCGGATGACATTGATATTATTGGCAGAACTTAACGAGCTGTCACTACTGCATTCGGAAGTATTGGGACAGAAGCAGCAGAAATAGGTTCAGTCGTGAATGAGGGCAAAACTAAGAATATACCATACAAAAAAGTTCCCGGAATGTATTCAGAAAATTAAAAATACAAGTTTATTCATCTAAATCTATATTGTCCCCTTCAGAATAATCCCCATCGACTGCAACACACTTATGCCAGCGCTTGATCCAATCCTCGAAACATTTTTTATATTCGGTTTTCGGTTGATGAACATCAGTGCCTCCTGCAATTGTTCCATTACTTCCTCTCGGCTGCTGAAACGCGTTCCCCGTTGTGGTTTTTTAACTCAATTGAACAGAAAGAATTCACAGGAAGCCACATCAGGTGAATTCGGTGGCTGTTGGATGGTATTTCTTGCATTTTTCGTCAAAAAATTACGAATAATGATGGCACTGTGCGACGGGACGGTGCGTTATCATGGTGCAAAATCCACGAGTTTTCTGCCCATAATTCTGGTCTCTTTCGGCGAATTGCTTCACGCAAACGTCCCATAACGCCCAAATAATACTCTTTGTTTACTGTCTGGCCTTCTGGCAAAAATTCATGATGCACTACACCGTTGTAATCCATGAAAACCGTGAGCATTGCTCATCTTTTTTGACTGAAAACGACGTGTTTTTTTTTGGTCTCGACTCATTTGGTGAACGCCATTCACTTGCCTGATGTCTGGATTGCGTGTCGTACTCATAAACCCACGGCCACGTCTCGTCTCCAGTAATGATCCTTTTGATGAATGTGGGATCGGATTCAGCCTCGCAAATCATCTCTTTTGCGACGTCAACATGGTCTCTTTTTTGCATGAAATTGAGGTCTTTTGGCACCAACTTTGCTGCTACACGACGGAAACCCAAATCATTAACCAAAATGTCTTGGACAGATCCATAGGCAATGTTCATGTCCTCCGCTATCTCTCTGATGGTTAATTTCTTTTACTCGTACTTCATCAATGTTTTCGTCGGTTTTCGATGTCGATAGTCTGCCACTACGTTCATCATCTTCGATTGACTCACGACCACTTTTGAACCGCTCGTGCCACTGGTAACCGTTTTCTTTAGAGAATCGTTGCCGAAACACTTTTCCAACATTTCCAACATTCGCGCACCATTAAATCCGTTTTTTACGCAAAATTTAATACTCGTACAAGTTTGTTGTTGCAAATTTAAATCCATTTCTAAAATTGTAAAAAATCGCCAACACACATAGAACTAGATGTACACTTGGCTACGTAACTTTTGCAAATATCAAGCTATGATGCTCAGATTTAGAGGGAATGTCAACAGCAGATTTATTAACTTAACAAAAAAAAAACAAAACTCAAATCGGAACAATGGGAGCGCCAAACGTGGGTATGGCCGGGAACTTTTTGATCAAGGTGGTATGTTGTTGACATCGACAAATCGGAAGGCACATCACAATATGCAGCTTTGAGGTAGTCAAGGACTTGTATACTTCAACTCCGCTATTAAATCTGATCTCATCAGAAATGAAGCGAAGAAATACTGTTGTCAATGGCTATTTCCTCGACCTACAGAGTATAATGAGTAATACGACCTTGTACAGAAACACTAGGGAGACTCCACATAAAACAATCATCACCCCAGCCCTGCTTTATGATGCAAGCGCATGAACGTTTCTGATATCCTTCGAATGTAAATTTTCTTTGAGTTTTTTGTTGGTCCCGCTTGTGTTAACGGGAATTAGGGGAGTTGAAAACAGTGAACTTTACGAGCCCTACAGTGACATTGACCAGGTCAGAAAAGTACACATCACATGAGGCGCTTACTGGAGAGGCTAATTAGTTAAGGTCCAGGTCCACCCCGCACTCTAGTGCCACATAAAGTAAAATAAAATAAATTAGTCCTAGTATAGTTATGCTCTGTGAAGCCTTAAGACCGTAATCACTTCTATAGGCCTATACAATTACCAGAGAATAACAAACGTGTTTCACGATTCCCTACCATAACTTATGCCATCAGCAAGATACTTTCCATTCCCAGACATGAAACCGACGAAAAGGTATAAATCAATAAAAGACCTGATTTATATACTATATTAAAGAAATTAGGTTAATTGGATGCCAACGTTCACATCCCAACCCATTCATGCTACGACTATTGCAAAACAAGAAAATCAATTAATTGCCATCCATCTTTTCCATAGGCAGAGCCACGTATACCATATATCACTTAGTGTCTGTTTGTAAATATCTTTTTTAAGGAAACCCATCCAGCACATACCATGTGCTCCCAAACAATCCAATTTCCATTTGCCTATGTCCATTCGACATCCTTTGAGTACAACTCTTTGGGTTGGCTACAAAGAATAGACACTCCAGATTAGTTTCCATCAGAGTGCGCTTGAAAATCAAAATCCATACTCGTATAGGTATGTGTGTCAGAAATTTAAGTCGACTAGTCTGTCGGCAAGATGGAGTGGTACGTATGTACGTCTGAGAAATAAATCCAACAAACAGATTCGCTTTCGTGTCAAATTATGCTCTTCCCACTCCGATCCATTCTGAAAATCGACATCAAAAGACTGACACAATTGTTCGTGTCTCGCATTTTCCACACATGTGAACAAAAGAAAAAAAGGATTTTCAATATCCCTATAATTTTTTGGTTTGCTTTGTTTTGATGTCATAAAAAAAACAAATTAATTGGGGCATTCAGACGACTTGTAAATTTACGTCACGTTACCCGGACTACGCAATATGCATACATCCGATGACAGGATGTCAATCAGTCACTAATTTCTGGTAAACGTGAACTAACACAAATCCTTTTAATTGTTTAGTCTTTTGGAGCACAAAAACAATACGACAACTTTGTAGCAATAGTAATAGTTCCGTCATAATTCACTTAAAATATTGGCTTTCGAATGTATTCCCACCACAAGCTTGGAATCTATAACCTGTGGCCAGGGCCAGCAGGGATAGCACAGTCATTAATTGACAACATTGTGGAATGGAAATGCAATAAAATGTGGCTGTTCTGGCACCACCCGCATCAACCCTCTGTGCTGACAATAAAAGTAATTGACGGCTTCAATCGAATTTTGTGTAAGAGTATGCAGCTCGACTAAATTGAGCAATGCGATTGTATTGAGTTATGTGGTAAAAATGATGGTTGACAAAATGTTTTGGATTGCTCTGGTGAACTTATACCCGTAATTGGCTTTTAATTAGAAAACCGCTAGATACATTCTACATTGTGTGACTGAAAAGTATTTATATGTTCCTTCGGTATTTACTAAATATAATCCTGTTGGTGCTCAGAGATTAATCAAAATTAGTGCAAACTAAATAAACTTGTTAAACGTTGCTTAATATCTTCATTTGTGAAAACCCAGTAGCTTACTAGAAACAGACCCTACCGCCGTTTACTTAGTGTAAAATTTCTAAAATCGAAGTAAGACTCTGTAAGTTATCAATGGCCAAACGCAATTAATTATGAAAATTAAAGATTGGCTTCGGTGAGATATTATAAAGGGTCTTTCATTAAGGGCTTCCGATCTTTAAATTTAAATAAAACAAAGTGTGTGTGAGATATCATCGAAATTTTGTATGCGTTTGAGAGGCCTATCGATGCCATTATTTATGGAATATAACATCATTCAGCCTTCTCTGAGTGGCGGTGGGGCGCATCCGAAATTTTCCATGACTCTGGCGCATAAATCAGGCTGAATTTGACCGATAACATGGGTTATATTGGATTTGAGGGCCGCTGTGGTTTATGGCTTATTCGCATTGACCTGCGACTTCAGAAAACCCCACAAGAAAAAGTCTAACGGAGTCAAATCGCACGATCTCGGTGGCCAGTTCACTTTACCTCCACGTGAGATGACCATGCCCTCGAATCGCTCGTGCAGAATTTCCAATGTGGCGTGAGCTGTGTAGCACGTAGCACCGTCCTCTTGAAACCACATATTGTTGGTCTGTATATCATCCAATTCAGACCAAAAGAAATTGGGTAATCATCGACCTATAGCGCTCGCCGGTATGGGCCCAAATTCACCCAGAAATGGGCCTCATCGCAGAAGATGATGTTTCGATGAAAATTAGGGTCAGTGTCCAACTGCTCCAGAACCCATTCAGTGAACACACGTCGTTGCCTATGTAAAATTCGCCAAATTGTGGTCTGCGAAAGGCCGACCACAACGACGCGAAATTGACTGCCTTGGATTCTTCCGCACACTCTCACGGACAGCGACGATGTTTTCGGCAGATCTTGCATTTTGTCGACGTACGGGTGTTGGTTTATCGTTTACTGAACCAGTGGACTCAAATTTATCCACCATACTACGAACAGTCCTTTCGGTAGGAGGACTATGGCGACCGTAAAATGGGCGAAGCGCGCGGAACGTTGCCCGAGCAGAAGACCAATTGTGATTAAACAATTTTATCATTTGCATGTCTTGTTGAATGCCACCATGTCCATTCATGGTGATTTGGCAAAACAAACTGAATAAATGACGGCCAACAATATGGCCGCTATCAGCCGTCAAATTTCGGAAGTCCCCATTGGAAGACCCTGGAAAACAAGAGGTTGGCTCTTGATCTAAGAAATGATTTTACGTGAGAGATAATCCTTTATCAATTAAGATATAAGGATGAGAAGAGCGTACGAGTACTGTTGGAAGATCTGGGGACATATCTGCGATAATTCGCGAGCAATGATCTTCAGTCGTTGTAATGCATGTAAACAACTGATCTTACTCGTACGTACTGAAGCAGAGAAAAATTAAGCGTTGTTAGATCGCAAGATATTAGTACGAATTTACTGATAATTTGCTGTAGGTTCTATTCCCAAAGCCGGAAAATGCTCTCAAGTTGTCCTAAAGGACCACAGACCTATAAGTCTAACGCTAGAACGACTGATTGATATCCATATACGAGGTAAAATTGATCCAAGGCTTTTTTCAATGGCTCAACATGCCTACTGTAAAGGAAAGATGGTGGAAACAATTCTGACTAGCCACATCGAATGATCAATACAATATAGAGAGTACACAATGGTTGTTTTAAGAACGTCAACACATCCGCAATCATGACTGCGCTGTGAACTCTGAAGGTATAGGACTCACTTGCAGTGTTCATCAGTCTAATGCCAAATAGCAGAATAATCAACTCCAAACTGGGTGGGGCTTCTGCTAAAAGATGTGTCAGCAGAGATACACTGCAAGGCGGTGTCCTTTCTCCCCTTCTCTGGAACTTGGTGGTTAATGAACTGCTGACGTGCAAATCAATATTAAAGCTGGATGCAAATAAAAGAACAAACCTCAGGTGGACTGTTGGACCAACATATCTAGCGACCAAACAGATCTGGCCAAAGCTGCATTTGAGTCGCTCTAATAGGAAACATCTTAGCGCCATCATAGATGTCATCACTGCACCCTGTTTTATAGGTTAGCGTGTAAGAAAACTTCACCTAGGAGAATTCTTCTTCGCTTCGCCATAAGCTCAAATTGGTTCCATGAGTAGGGTGATCACAGATTCACGTGGTATCGCAATGAGTCAATAGGCCTAAGTGGGTTGGTCTTTCCAACAGCCACTTTTACCTAACCTTACCTGACCTACAGATATGTTACTTACTTACTTATATACTTAGGTGGCGCTAGAGCTCGAGATGAACCTGATCCTGATTGAGGTGCCCTTCTAAACGGTTTTTCAATAGGGACATAAGAATTTGGTATTTTAATACAAACGCACCCTTAAACTTTTTTTATGATCTGTCAATGTCAAAACGTCGGTTAAGGTTCACATTTTTATCATAATGAAATTCACAATTACTACCGTCGGAATCTTAAGATTGCTTACTCTAATTTTCGGTCGTAATAATAGTGCTATAATTGATAAATTCGTGTCAACATATTCGCTATTGGATGTTCCTGTGCCAGGGAGATAACGCACCGGTCGAAGTACTGAAAGTATCGCTGCCGTTAATGTTTCAGCTCAAAATGAGCCAAATCAGTCGATTCCACGCCGTTCATAGCAATTAGAAACCTCTCAGTCCACATTGCGGCGAATTTTGCGTAAAGATCTTAGCGTACACCCTTACAAGATCAAATTAACTCAAGAACTGAAGCTCCTTGATCACTTGAAGCGCCGAAATTTCTCCAATTGGACTCTGCAAACGTTTGGAGAAAATCCTCAATTGCATCGAAAAATCATCTACAGCGATGATGGCACTATTAACACAAAGTATTCGTTATTGGACAGCAAGAAACCCACAGGAGCTTTTTTTTTATAATTTGCGCACTCAAGGCATTTAAATACCCTTAAAATCTTCATTCGCCAGGAAAATCACGGAGGAAAGGAAGAGAGGTACCGATGAAGGTTGGTTTTAAATGTTCGAAGGTTATAATTACAATTGTAGATATACAGAGCTAGGCGGGGCATGCCATAAGCGAGGAACGAATTACGATATTTTAGAGTACGTCCAAAAATGGGCTTGAGGGTATACTGATGAGCATTCATAGCCAGATGGGTGTTACGGTTGAAAGTTTGAATAAGCGGAATGCTACTGGCGATTTCAGTGGAGCACTGCTGGTGGAAATAGCGATAAAACAGAGTGAGACAGAAGATATTGCGTCGGTGTTCGAGGGTGTCCATTGATTGACTGATATCAGTATCACCTATGCGTTTGATCGCATGGTTTTGAATCCTATCCAGCAGGTGCAGAGATATTTTGGGCGTCACCCGACCAGATGTGGGCATTGTACTCCAAATTTGGGCGGATGAATGCCTTATATATTGAGGCCAGATGAGGGTGAAATATTTCTTACATCACTTGAGGAAACCTAAACATTTCGCAGCATTTTTGACGACACCGAATATGTGGTTATTTTAACGTAAGCTGCCATTGACAGACATACGGAGAATGGAAAGTTTTTTGGTTTCAACAACAGCAGATAGCATTGTATTTTGGAAGCATTAAATTTCACTCTGTTGATGATTCTCCATTTAGTAATGCTCTACAGCCGAAGAGCAGGAAGTGAGTCCGGGAACGAATATGAAAAGCAAAGAGTACATTAGCAAAGAAATATATTGGATTAGAAGTAGCAGACAAGAGATTGTTGATGAAAATTAAAAAGAGTGTCGGAGATAGAAGAAGGCTCCAGCCTTAGGGCACCCCAGCATTTATTTTGTGAATATCGGACTCGAAACTATCCAAGACAACTTGAATTGAACCTTCCGAAAATTAATTTCTAATCCATTGAAGACAGTCATCGTTCCCAAAGGCACGCATTTTCGACAAAGGAGTCTGATGCCAAGCTCTGTCAAATGCCTTAGAAATATCAAATGCAACTATCTTGCTTTCACTAGATTGATGTTCGCTTTGGTTCCACTTTTCGGTGAGACATGCCATCAGATCACCAGACCGTACTGGTGTTCATTGAGAAGTTTTCGTGTTTCGAGATATTTCATAACCTGACGATTTATCACGTTAGTGCAATGGGTCTGTAGGAGAAAGGAGAAGAAGATTCGCCTTTTTTTATGAACGGGCTGGACAAATGCTGTTTCCCATCTGCTCGGAAAGAGTCCTAAAGAGTAGGATTGATGAAAAAGCTCACGCAGTGGTTTTGCCAGCGTGGAAGGACATTTCTTCAGAATAAGAGGAGATATACCACCTGGATCAGTACGTTTAGGTGTGTTGAGATCGTTAAGTACTCTTGCTACTACACGAGTGTGAAAGTGGATTCGTCCCATTGAAAATTCGACGGACTCAAGTGTAGACGGTGATAAAGCACAATCTGGAAATGTTGAGCTGGCCGCAAAATATGCAGAAATCAGATTGGGTTTGTCCAAAGAGCTGACAACTGGAATGCCATTATAAATGAGCGTTGGAATGGGGGATGAGACAGGATTTGAAATATGTTTGACGAACGACCAAAAATTGTTACTACTTCTTTTTTTTGCCTTCAAGAGATTCCATTGCATCCACAAAAAGTGACAGTGTGGTGTGAATTTCATGCCGAAGGTGTGATTACACCGTAATTTTGCATCGATGAAAATGATCGCCATGATATGTACAGTCAATAGAGTTGGCTATCGTGCCATGTTGAAAGACTATTTTTGGCCAGAATTGGATGAATTTATCATCAGTGACATGTGGTTCCTACAAGATGGTGCCATATGCCACATAGCTGGTCAAACAATTAATCTATTAAAGAGGAAGTTCGGTTATCGTGTAATCTCGGGAAATCGGTCACCTCGTTCATGCAATTTAACGCCGTTGGATTTATTTTTATGGGATTATGTTAAGTCGTTGGTTTACTGGCACAGTATCGAACCCGAAATTGCCAACGTTTCGGCCGGTATGTGTGGAAGAGTGGTGGAATGACAAACGTACTCGCGGTGGTCATATGAACAGGTATCGAATCTCATACTTAAATTTAACATGTGTACTACACCTTTCAGCCCAATCAAAATTTATTTAAATACAAAATTGTTATGTCCTCCTTGAAAAACCCTATACTTGTGCGCGCCACTTAATGGAGTTCTTCCTCTATAGCGTTGTACTTACTTCCTGGTTAGATTTAAAGACTCTGACGCCCGGAGCGTTGGTGTTCTATTTATGTTAGGCGAGTGAAGCGCAGTTTTTTTTTTTTGACAATGCCTCAAAGTAAATTTTGGTATTCATTACATTTTGACACATTCATTTTGGGGCAATAATCATAAATTTAAAAGATTTTATTTTCAATAGGAGCCAAAACAGGGAAACGTAAGGCTTTGCTTAAAACCTTTGCATGTCGTTGGCGTTGCACTTCCGACCCTCCTCCTAACCCAAAGTATTTTTTTCGGAAAATATGTCGAGAACTCCCCGCTTAGAGTCTTCGACACAATATCCCAGAACACCATGTACAATAAGAAAAAGGTTTTGGTTAATAAAAAATTGGATTCCCGCAAACTGGGACTTTATGTACATGTTGTGAGTGTAATCTTAAGAATCAATTATATTGAGGAATAAGTACCAAGGCTCTGAACGGAAAACTCATCCCCTTGGGACATTGTCGCCGAGAGAAGGCATCATAGCTAATTTGGAGTGAGGAACCCAATGCGATTATCGCTAGATCGCGCTTCATACACGGTGAATAATTCGATATTTTGTTGTTTATACTTTCAAATTCTATTACCTAATATTCCATTGCAATGGAGTCAATGCAAAACTCGTATATGCTACCATGGGGCTCGCGGAAGATAGCTAGTGCTATCGTATTTTTCTTTTGAAGGGACAAGCTTGCATGTAATGTTTAAATTGAAATTGCTTCCTAAGAAACTTTTAATTAATTAGCTCATCCTGAAATGCTCACATGATTTAGACTATATGAGCTTGAGTTAACTTAGATGGCCTATTAGTCTTACTCCACATCCATTGCTTCCATTCCATAGCTCTAGTCACTTCTGTGAGCTCTTCGAATGTACTCGTAGAGTAAGATCGGCTATTGTGGTGTACATGTTTCTTCTCGGATTATATCAAGCAAAGTTTTCTGTATTTTAATCAATTATATAAAATAAAAAATAAACAAAAAAAAAATAATAACAAAATGCCTTCTCAGCGTTGAACATAATTTAATACTCGTAAAAGTAAAGTATTAAGGTAAAAGTATTTTGTTTTTGTATATATGAATTCACAATCTTCAATTTACGCAAAAAATTATAACGTGACTATTAAAGATATGCATACCTTGTTTGTACATCAAAATACTCGTAGCAGGCGAAACAATTTCAATTCTTTCTTGGCTCATATACTAGGTGGGGTGGAAAGTAACCTCCTTGGGAATGAAAAAAAATTTTTTTTTTATTTTATTCGATTTAGTCCCCTTTAAGTTTGATACACTTATTCCAGCGATTTTTCAACTTCTTGATCTCGTCCGAAAAGTAGTTTTCCTCCGTGGCGTCGATGATTTCCTCGCGTGAGCTGAATTTTTTATTGATGAGCCATCTTTTGAGGTTTGGGAAGAGATAACAGTCCGAGGGATCCAAATCCAGTTACCAATCGACGCCAAAAGTCCGCTCGATTCCGCATCAGCAAGTCCAGCCACTCTTTCGAAGTGCTCTCGCATTCGTGTTTTTGGTCGGGAGCGGCACCCAGCGGCAGGATAACTTTTTCATATGCAGAATATTGCCCAAAATATGGCGTGTGCGCTCAATACTAATCTTTGTGGTATCTGCTAGCTGGCGTACCTACACTTTCCGGTCACCCAACACCATTTCATGTATTTTTTTGACATTGTCCTCTGTAAGCGCATCGGAAGGCCTGCCGCTGCGGACTTGATCGGTAGTGGAGTTGCGGCCACCACGAAACTCTCGAAACCAATATTTGATGGTGTAATCTGACGGAGCATTAACCCCATAATATTTATCCAACTTTTCTTTTGTTTCCTTCGCCGTTTTGCCTCTCAAAAAATAATATTTTATGAGAGAACGAAAATCGTTTTTGTGCATACTCAACATGATGCCAAACACGTCAACAACAATCAGCTGTCAAAATAAAACTAAAGACAGTATCGCACTGAAATTTGGCATGTCTGCCTAGATATGAACGGACTTCAAGGCACCATAACCTTTTTTGCAGTAGCAGCGTATTCTGGCGGTCAAGGAGATTACTTTTCACTCCACCTAGTAAATACCTTAAATTTATTATCTGAGGCAATCAGGTGGGATGACTACTGAAAAAAATAAAAGTTGTCTTTCTTCTTCTCTTACGAGCGTTGTCTGATAAGTTTCTGACCGAACAATGATACAAAACATTTTTTCCCAAATTTTTTATTTTTTTTTTCTACATAGTCTCCTTGTAACTCTAAACAATTCTCCCAGCGATGCTCCCATCTCTCTAACCCGTCCAAATAGTACTTGGCATTTTTCTCTGCAAAATAATTGTTCACGAAGGTGATTGCCTCCTCATTTGACGAAAATCTCTACCCTCCGAGTGAGTTGTAAGTTCATGTTGTCTTGGTGAAACAGGATTTTCTTTTTCTGCAAATGTGGCCGTTTTCCGCAATTTCTACCTTCAGCTTGGCAAGTAATGATGCGTAGTATGCTCCTGTAATGGTTTTTCCTTTTTGAAGATAAGATAGCTTTCCCAACCGAAAATACAGTTTTGGCTTTTTTTTTGGAGCCGGCTCGCCTTTTGCAGTCCACTGTTTTGACTGAATTTTTATTTCGGGCGTATAATGGTGTATCCAAGTTTCATTTACAATAATTAATCGGCGCCAAAACTCGGATTTATTGTGTGTAAACTTGGCGCCAACAGAGCGTTGGAAATGTTCATTCGAACACGTTTTTGGTCTAACGTAAGCAAACGCGGCACCCAACGCGCGGACAGCTTTCTCATGCCTAAATCTTGATTTAATATGTAACAAACACGTTCTTTGGACATTTTTATAACCTCTACTATCTCTCTCACTTTAATTCGGTGGTCGTCTGACACCATTTGGTGAACTTTAGCAATGTTGTCGTCAGTGGTTGCAGGTTTTTGATGTCTCGAACGTTAATCATCTCCCGAACTCTTACGGCCACGTTTAAATTCAGCTGCCCAAAATTTCACTGTGGTAAATGATGGTGCAGAGGCCCCATACACAGAGTCCAACTCATTTTTGATTTGCGTAGGCGTATTGCTTTTTAAAAACAAGAATTTAATAACATTTTAGAAAAAAACACTCAAATCAACTCATTCAAACGACTGTCCACTAAAAACTGTGCGTGCAAAATAACTGAAACTTCGCTGAGTAACTGTCAAAGTATGCACAACTAGCATTCACTAGCTTTTGGTGACGAGTGCCGCTATCTTTACGTTGCGGTCGGAAACTTTTCAGTCAACCCTCGTACTTAGGAATTATTTTATTTCTCGTCGATAAAATGTCTGACCAATTTCTTGTTCAACCTGTCCACTGAACACCCTCAAACGAATTATGCTTTTAGCTGCTCCAACTCAAGTTGTGTGCTTGCCAAGGCTTTATTCAATAGACTGCCACTTGATTCAAATCACGCCGCCCTTTTATACCCAGAATTGTAACGGTCGATCTTTTCAATTCTTTATTCCTCTATTCATACTCTCTCGTTCAATTCTGTGTATGTAAAGACTTCGTGTTACAACGGGATGATCTGATGTGTAAATTTTTAACATAGAAAAATGTGCTTTATAATGAAATGAAATTTAATGTATTTACATATGTGAATTAGCTATAAATGAAAATTAACAGATAACAATGGAACAAATTTTAAATATTTATAGAATGGCAGCTACATAGCTGATTTCATTTTTTTAACCGAAATATGGCTGTACGACCATGAATTATCCGAATATAGTCTTTCTGGTTATGAACGGTATAGCAATTGCAATAATTCCTATAATTCGGGCGGTGTTGCAGTATTTGTAAAAAGGTCTTATCAGTGCGAAGTAGAGCATTTTAATCTAAGTAGCGCAGATATTACCAAAATAAATTGCATTATAAATAATGAAACCTTTACAATTTTTTGTGTATATCACTTGCATGAGAACGGTTTAAGCAAAAGTATCTTTATAGAGCAAATGGATGGGCTGTTAAAAGATGTAAAAACGACAAACTTAGTGATTTTAGGAGATCTTAACCTTGATATCTTAAGCACTGATTGCGATTCTGACAAATATTTATTTTTAATGTCGGCTTAGACTAGCTTGTAAATGAACCAAATCGCATAACAGACCAGTCACAAACATGCATTGACCATATATTTGTGAGGTTGCACAAAAATTGTCAACTTAGTGTTAGTAGTATAGTACTATATAGGATATAAAATTACTGATCACTGTATGGTCAACTTGTGTATACAGAAAAAGAGTACGTGTAATGTAGGTAAATATGTACATACCCTTTCCGGTAAAATACAAAATTAACTACTCAAAATTGATAGATGACCTTAAATTTGAACCATGGGACTTTATATATCGGGAAAGCAATCCTTCTAACGCTTATGACACTTTCATGAACATTTAAAAAAGCCATGTTCATAATTCCACGGGTGGCTTACCTCAGTCACGAAAAGTCTCAATATTAAAACGTCTTAGACCTTGAATTGTAAAAGACCTAGTCAAAATTATAGCCAAAAAAAATCAACTAGACAATAAAAATTCCAGTACCTACTTCTGACGGTATAACCAATTGTCTTCTTAAAAAAATTTTTTTCTATATATGTTGTTGATGCTCTTACGTTCATATTTAATATGAGTATCAGTTGTGGAATTTTTCCTACATCTCTGAAGGCTGCTGAAGTTATCCCGCTATTCAAAAAAGGAAACAGAACTTTAAGAACCAATACATACCTATTTCGCTACTTCGAAGCAAAACTTTTTGAAATAGTAAGGAAAGATCGTGTAGTGTCCTTCTTAAACAAAAATAAGTTTTTCAGTGACTACCAATTTGGGTTTCATGAGGGCTGATCTACAGAAGATGCCATTTTAAAGCTATGCACCGAAATTTTTAACAGCTTTATTAACGGCAGTAGTACTATTGCTTTATTCATTGACATGACAAAGGCATTCGACATGGTTAATCACAAAATTCTTCTAGATAAGCTTTACAAGGCTGGGTTCAGAGGACAATCCTATAATTGGTTTACATCATATTTAACAGAAAGGTCTCAGAAAGTGAAGATCTGGGAAGTTTTTAGTGATGACTTATTTTTAGATATTGGTATTCCTCAAGGTTCAGTCTTGGGTCCTATTCTTTGGCTTTGGCTTTTGCACCCTATTAGATCGATGGTAAAGTTGCAAAAAGACCTACAACTTCTGAGACAGTGGTTTGCAAAACATGCTCTCGTTATAAGTGACAAAACGAAACTCATGTGCTGTAATCTGAAGTGATTGGATGAGATAGAATCCAATTTATTTTTCCACTCCACAGCATGTGAAAAACTTTTTCTATCTACCCACCCTTGTGGCAGAGTTAATTATTATCAAAATGATTGTTGTACCAATACTTAGGCTTTAAAATTGAATTCGTTAAAAATTTTAAGTATCTGGGCGTGTTAATTGATCAAAATATGAACTGGAAATCACATACAAGTGAGCTAAAAGCCATATTGCTCCAAAAAAAAACTGCTAACAACTGCATACCACAGTCTCGTCAACTCAAAACTACAATATGGCGTATCTAGTTGGGGTGAAGCTTAATCTTGTCCTCTGGAGCCATTTTTAATAGCACAAAAACATATCAAATGGATTATTTGTAGTAAAAGTAGGTTGACTGCTAGTTGGCCTTTGTTCTGTGCTATGCGTGTGCTACCGATAAAACACATCTACCATATGTCTATAAAGTTCTCAAAGTGTTCTTTATGCGGAGCATTTATATATCGACGCTCAGAAGTTCTATGTACACTAAAGAGAGTAAATGAATCTGATGTGTTGGAGAAGCTATTAAAGCATTAATGTTTATGATCTAAGAATAAATTCTAGAGGTTTACGAGTAGTTATTATCCTTCATTCTAATAAAACCCACTTCTCTACCTTTTTTACTGTAACAGCACCCAAATTGTTCAACCTATTGCCATACGAAATTCGAAATTTAAACGTGAGCACTTTGCTTTTAAGGATAATTCTTCGGTCAAAAATTTACTAATAAATAGAACTTAGAAGTCTTGTTTTGAATTCATTTTCAATTTTATTTACCATTTTCTTAAATTTTTGTTTTTTTCTTTTTTTAATTTTCTTATAGAGTAAATCTAATTACATTTACCCCACACATATGTAACATCTGGATTAACTAAAGTGGGTAATTTTTCCGGGGCTACCGAACGATTTTGTTTTGTTTTTGATACAAATCCTCGTTTTGATAATTTTGGTTTCGATGTTTCATCTTTTTTTCTTCTCAACAGCCCCTCTTTCCATCAATTTATTTATACATGACATAGTTTTCAAAATAGTTGAAATCGTCTTCCTTCCCCTACGATTACGTATTGTAGTTGTTGTTTTATTGGTGGCGGTGGGGATACTTCCCAAGGTGTAAAATAATCGGACCTTGCGGTGGAGGTAGGCTGTTGTGGACTTTGTTGTACCGAAGATTTGAAGCCTTTTAGTTCAGAATCGAACGACCTTTACTCGTTCCTGCAATTGGATTGTCTCTCAGGTGAGGTTACGCTTTGGGAATAGGCGTCATTTTGAGTTGGTCCATGATTTCGATGCTCTATGTGGAAGGCGCTTCTTCTTTTTCATTTCCCGAAGCAATGAAATCTGCGAGAAAGCAGATATTAATTTATTAATCCCTGGGGTACTGCCTACAGGATGGTCATGGAAAAGCTAAAGGGCTCTAGGGCACCCCCACTCTTATGCCCTTCGCTGATGCAAAAAATAGTGTCGGGATTATTTCCAGTGCAAACACCAACAGAGTATATAGAATCACCGCAGGAAGTAGATGAGATCACTCCAGTTACGCAAGCGGAACTTTTGGATATATGCAAACGATTTAGCAATAATAAATCACCTGGATTGGACGGCATACCAAATAAGGTCCTTAGGCTAGCTGTCAAAATACACACAGAAGCATTCGTGGCAATGTATAACAAGTGTTTAACAGACCAACGTCTTGTGCTGCTGCCCAAAGGGAATGAACTACCAGATGAGCCCTTGTCATACCGTCCCATATGCTTACTAGACACGATGGGTAAAATACTGGAGCGAATAATGTGCAACCGACTGGAGGTGTAAATTAATGAAGCCGGAGGACTCCCAAACCAGAAGTATGGATTTGGAAGCCTGGCTCTACAGTAAATGCTATTCGGAAGGTAACTACGACCCTAGAAGAAGCCATTCAGGACAGAAGATGGAGAGGAAGTACCAAAAAATGCGGCCCCGTATTAACGTTGGACGTCTAAAATGCGTTCAACTCTGCAAACTGGCGGCTTATAGTACACTCTCTTAGGTCAATGATGGTGCCATGCAATTATGCTATTGTAAGTTGCTTCGACAATCGGTTCCTACTCTACGATACCGACGATGGAGTAAGGCAGTACTACATAACTGGCGGAGTTCCACAAGGATCGGTACTAGGACCTCTTTTATGGAACATTATGTACGAAAGGGCTAGAATGACAGGCTATGCAGATGATATTGCAATCGTTGTGGCGGCGAAACACCTGGAAGAAATAGAAGACATTGGCAATGAATCTATTCGAAAAGTTAGACGGTTAATGGCAACAGTTGGGTTAGTCGCAAGGAAAGAGAAACAATCACCAGCAGGGTGGGCGATCACGATATAACATCCAAACCGGCTATCAGATACCTAGGTATGATGATCGATGCTAGGCTCACTTACAAGGAACACCTTGAAAAGACGTGCGACAAAGCCGTAAAGGTGAGCACTTTCTTATAATGACGGACATAGGAGGACTCAGACAACATATGAGACTAGTTCTATCAAGGGTGGTGCAGTCAATCACAATGTAAGCGGCACCAATATGTGCGAAAGCACTGAAAATTAAGTCATCCGCAAGAAAAACTAACTCGGTCAACACACTACCACCTTGATCAAAAAGTTGCCGGGGGACAACACCGTGTGGCGCTCCCATTGTTCCAATTTGAGTTCTGTTTCCATTGCTAAGTTGGTAAATCTGTTGTTGACATTCCCTCTAAATCTTAGCGTCATAGCTTGACATTTGCAAAACTTACGTAGCCAAGAATACATCTGTCTCTGTGTGTGTTGGCGATTTTTTACAATTTTAGAAATTGATTTCAATTTGCAACAACGAACTTTTACGAGTATTAAATTTTGCGTAAAAAACGGATTTAATAGTGCGCGAACGTTGGAAAAGTGTTTCGGCAACGATTCTCTAAAGAAAACGGTCGTGTACCAGTGGCACGAGCGGTTCAAAAGTGGTCGTGAGTCAATCGAAGATGTTGAACGCAGTGGCAGACCATCGACATCGAAAACCGACGAAAACATTGATGAAGTACAAGTAAAAGAAATGTTGGTCAATAACCGCAAATTAACCGTCAGAGAGATAGCGGAGGACTTGAACATCGCCTATGAAACCGTCCAAAACATTTTGGTTAATGATTTGGGTTTCCGTCGTGTACCAGCAAAGTTGGTGCCAAAAGACCTCAAATTCATGTAAAAAAGAGACCGTGTTGACGTCGCAAAATAGATGATTTGCGAGGCTGAATCCGATCCCACATTCATCAAAAGGTTCATTACTGGAGAGGAGACGTGGGTTTAGGAGTACGACACGCAATCCAGACATCAGGCAAGTGAATGGCGTTCACAAAATGAGCCGAGACCAAAAAAAACACGTCGTTTTCAGTCAAAAAAGATGAGCAATGCTCACGGTTTTCATGGATTACAACGGTGTAGTGCATCATGAATTTTTGCCAGAAGGCCAGACAGTAAACAAGGAGTATTACTCGTATTTGGGCGTTATGAGACGTTTGCGTGAAACAATTCGCCGAAAGAGACCAGAATTGTGGGCAGATTTTGCACCATGACGAAAAATGCAACAAAAATACGGGGAACGCGTTTCAGCAGCCGAGAGAAAGTAATGGAAAAATCACAGGAAGCACTGATGGACATACCGAAAACCGAATTTAAAAAATGTTTCGAGGATTGGATCAAGCGCTGGCATAAGTGTGTTGCAGTCGATGGGGATTACTTTGAAGGGGACAATATAGATTTAGATGACTAAACTTGTAACGTTTTGATCAAGGTGGTATGTGCTCTGAAAGTTTGCTGTGCACATCGGACAGTGTCAGATGCTATATACATATGTCATTGCGGGAATGCTACCAGCAGATATACTGGCTACTGAGCTACAAAGGACCTACGTTGCCAAAGTTCGGCAACCCGGAGTTTCAGTCAAAGATATTAAGCTGGGAGAAAAGCAGCGCAGTACAAGTCCGTGGCTAGAGAGATGGAACCAGTCTACAAAGGGGAGATGGACCTACCGACTTATACCCGATATTCGTAAATGGGTAGAACGTAATTACGGAGAAGTAGATTTTTACTTAAGTCAGCTCCTAACTGGACATGGCTGCTGTCAATCATATCTATACAGGCTTGGTCTGAAGGGATCTAGCTTCTGCTTAAACTGCGGAGTGGCCAGGGAAGATGCACAGCACGTATTTTTCCAGTGCCCACAGCACAGAGAACTAGAGGAGAAAATTGGAGAGACACCAACTCCTGAAAACATCGTAAACCATATGCTAACATCAAGTATAATATGGGATGCTGTGAAACAGGCTGCGGCAGAAATAATGAAGGCACTTCGGCGGTTGGAAAGAATCAGAGAGAGCACTAATGAAAATCAAACCCCGGCGGCATCTCTAATACAACAAAGAACAGTAAATACTGTACACAATGTCGAACCAACAAACGGAGAAAGAAGGGCATAAAGTGCTAACCAGCCCCGCGAAGTAGTACTTAACGGTAGTTCCACAGGGACTTGTAGGCTCACCCCCGAAATCGAGTACTTGGGCTTTGCGAATCCTGCATGCTGGTAGCCCGTGCTATTAGTATCTTCCAAAGACTGCCACATCCTTTGACGTCATAAAAAAACAAAAAAATACCTTATTAGCGGGTCTAAGCTGTACCACATTAACCTGCTTTCTCTTTTCGTGTTTAAATATTTTTAAACTAAAAACTTCCTCAGCATTGAGAATATCGCTGTCGTCTTCTGAAACTTCAATCTTATTAGTACTAATATTAAACAAAAGTATAGTTACGAGTATTAGTATTTTATTTTAAACAATTAACTCTTTCCAGCCTATTGCCTTGACAACTTTAAAAACGACTGTGCAAAAAGTTTAAGGATTTTAAACAGAAGGAAACAAGCATTTTTTTTTTCTTACTCCACTACTATGAACATGTTTAGTTTTGCAAAAAAAGGCAGGTTTTTTTTTTTTTTTCGTGGGTAGGTAGGGTAGGTATAGACACTATAGGCCCGGAGCCTATAGTAGTGTGAGATTCTTATTCACTAAAAAGCACCTTCCTTATGCAAACCACGACTGAGTTCACACTCAACAAGCAGTTCTTCTATCGCATTTTATTTTGTTTTTTTTTTTAAGATATCCTACAGGCGATTTTCCATTGAAAATTCCTGTGTACTTTAGAAAAATTACGCGCTGCTAATAACCGCGCTAGATCGAAAAGCTTAGTCCTTTTCAGACGGCGCAGTAAATTTGTCTCGTCGAGGATCTGCTGAACAGAAATATTTGCATGTCCTTGTAGTCGATTTTTGTGTTTTCGCGCAAACTTTTTAATTTGGTTCTGAACGTTTTCGACTCCTAAGTCTCTGTGGATATCATCGTTTCTAATGTACCACGGCGCATTAACAATACCTCGAAGAACTTTGTTTTGGAATGTCTGTATTACATTAATGTTACTCTTTTTAGTACAACCCCAAAATTGTACACCATATGTCCAGATCGGTTTTAGCACTTGCTTGTATAACAGCAGTTTGTTCTCTAAGCTAAGCTCGGAATACTTTCCAATAAGCCAGTAAATATCTCTATATTTGATTTCAAGCTCTTCACGTTTTTTCTTGACGTGTGCTCTCCATTTTAGTTTAGCAGAGATTACAGAGATTACAGAGATATTTGGCCTCGTTCGCGTAAGGAATTCGTACTGCGTTGATAAACACCGGTGGATTCTCGATTTTCTTGAGAGTGAAGTTCACGTGGACAGACTTGTTTTCATTAAGCGCGATTCGTCAAGTCTTTGTCCAATTGTTAATCAGTGTAAGGGCACGTTGCAGCTTGGCAGTTGCTTCTTCGACTGTTTTAGCCGTTGCCAAAATGGCAATGTCATCAGCAAATGTGGCTAGGACAGTGTCGTCCGTTTGCGATATATCGCGGGTAAAAAGCAAATATAGCAGAGGGCCAAGTACACTTCCTTGCGGCACCCCCGCCTTTATTGTCTTGAAAGTGGAATATTCGTTTCCGTGTCTCACGTGGAAGAGTCGGTCTTCCAGGTATGAACCTAAAATACAAGACAATTGCTGGGGTAGGGCTTGTCGAAGTTTATATTTTAGGCCTTCATGCCATACCTAGGCTTGCGAAACGTCAAGGAATGCGCTTGAACAGACTAACTTACACTCGATTGCTCGTTCAATTACATCGGTTATTCGATGCACTTGGTCAACTGTAGAGTGTTGGCTTCTAAAGCCAAATTGATGATCAGGCAAGAGGGAATTTGTGTCTGTAATTGGTTTAAGACGATTAAGAAGGATTCGCTCGAAGACCTTCGATGTAATCAGGAGAAGCGATATTGGTCTATATGACTTGACTTCAGTCAGCGGTTTACCGGATTTCGGAACCATAATAACTTCGGCTACTTTCCACTGGTGCGGTACATGCTCTAATCTAATGCTGGCATTTATAAGATAGAGCAGTTTTAGCAATTCTTTTTTCGGCAACGCTTTGAGTATTTCTCCCGTTATTAAGTCATATCCCGGGGCTTTATTGGACTTAAGCGTTTCTATAACTTGTCTAAGTTCCCTAAGTGTAGCCTTTTCTACTGGAAAGTTTGTCGTCACGTCTAGCGTATTGACATTCTGTGGAAGCATTTCCCCGTCGAATAGCTTAAACGTTTCTGCAAGATGGTCGGCGAAAACATTAGCTTTTTCCTTATCTTCTTTCGCCCAGCCACCCTGTAGTTGGTATCCTTTGTCACTGTGAGTCTTTCAAGGTAGTTATAAATACCTTGATTATTGAAGTCCTTGATCGATTTTTTCAACAAGTTGCAGAGCCTATTGAAGGACGTTTTATCTTGTGGTGCAGGGGTTTCATGCCACTTTTTCCGCGCTCTTCGTTTCTTCCTTATCATTTCTCTGATTTCCGGTGGGTATCTTATGCCGACTTTCGGAACTTTGTTCGACTCGCGGGGAGTGTTCTTCCAGGCCACTTGCTGTATGACTTCAACAAAACGTTCAACTTTTTTTTCAAGTTGATACGGCGTTCTAAGTGCTACTTTCAACTCAGTATTGTCTATAACGTCTATTCGGAAATATTCCCAGTGAGTTTTGCTGTTAGTTAATCTGGGTGGTCTTTGTTTCTCAACCAAGGATTCGCACAATGAGAGGATAACTGGAGAATGACCGGAGGAAAGATCGAAGCCCTCTTCAACTTTGACGTAACTAGCTTTAACTACTTTTCCGATAAAGAAGTCTATTAGATCGGGTGTTTTGGCGACATCCGAGGGCCAGTATGTCGGCTTGTTTGTTGAGTAAAAATAGCAACCATATTCCATACCAGCCCTGTAAAGAGTTTTGCCTTTTTGAGAGATACATCTTGAGCCCCAAAAGGTCGCTACCAATAATGAAGATTGATCCAAGAGAGTTGAATAGGTCAATAAATTCGTGTTTTTCTATTTTGGAGAGCGATTGGCAATAGATTGAGGATATACTAAAAGAGTGATTTTTATTTTTAGCGCGCACCACGATCATTTGAAATTTGTCAAGTTCAATTATTGCTTCCAGAGTATGTTCAATGCAGTCTTTTATGAATAGGGATGACCCGCCTCTTGCGTTTCCCGATGGATGATGAGCGTGGTAGTCGCGGTAACCTTTTAATTCCACGCTCGATTCCGTCGCCAGGTGAGTTTCAGAAATTAAACATATGTCAATTACTTTTTCCTGCATGAAAATATTTAGTTCATCAAGCCTTTTCTGTAGCCCGTTGGCATTCCACGCTAGTATATTGAGCTTCTTTGCCATAATTAGTTGCAGAAAAAGAAAAGGCAGGTGATTTGAGATTCTACGCTATACCACTTAGCCGCTTAGCCACCTATGCGACAATACCCGATTTTACTCTATTAAGTATGTGTAAATTAAAAAAAAAAACACCAAATAACGTTCTCTAAAAAACTGTTCATTTTAAAATATTTCTGCCATTTTCTAGCATTTCTTCCCGGAATTTCTTAAAGTCCCTTTTAAGGAATAAATGAAAATATGACTCACACATCCACTCAGCCATAGGTTAATTCAAAATATTCTGTATCTGTTCGTATTGTGCTTATGCTGCCTCTGCGATGTCAGGAATTTTTTCGAATTAAATTGTTTTTTAATACTTCTGAGAATATTCAACAAAAAATTCGAAAGAGGAAATTTTGTATTGTGTTCAAAATCAAGCACATCCTTTGGTTTTCTTTTTGACGACCCGTCTACCCGAAATTTTTTTTTAACTTGAATAAATCTCCATTTTCCTCATCTACCCTATGCAAACATATGCAGAATACAATTTAAGGGCAATCCTTTCTTTCGTTTATTTCATTTTTGGAAAATCCTATACGCCCTGGCACTAACTCAAGCTATGATAGTCTGCTCTGTGTCTACATGTATTTATGTGTGTATCCCTATATTTGGGATGCAAACAAATCTCATTTAAATCAATTTCATTGTCTGGAGTTCTTTTTTTTTCCTTGTTTGAGGATTTTGCAAGTCCTTTCTTCTCTTATATGGCTTGTTTCGGGGATCAGTTTATCCTCTCACTCGCTTCAAAACCCAATATTTTCTTTACAAAAAAAAATTAATTACTCGTTCATGAAATATTATTCAGGAAGCACAGATTTATCGATCTACTCGTATACTCGTATATATCACAGATAATGTCAAAGCCTCCATAAATTTTAAAAGCATTAACCGTTTTGAAAGTAAGCCCGTTTAATCCTCGTAGCTTCGTTAAAAACTCCTTGTTCGTATCCCAGATTATGAACAATGTTTAATCATTCAAAACCCATAGGGCTCCCCGGCAATGGATGTCCCCATCCACTGATTCGTGGCTAGCACCACTGTTTGACTCCTCTGTCATTTGAGGTGGTAAGCTCTCATTTTAAACACAAAAACCACTTGTCATGAGGGCACCTACGCGACCAGAATCGAGACAAGAACTCCTTTGTTGTGGACATCGGTGTATGTACGAGTAAGACTATATATCACCGAAAACGATTTTGAACCTGTCGCACGTGAAATTCTATGAGGACTTTCAGGGGATACTACTACAACGCGCCATCTATTCCATTTCACAGTCGTGTAGGGTGGGCTTAATTAATTTGATTTTTTTTTTTTCCTTTTCGAGGATACCAGCTGAGATATGTATGCTCTGCAAAATGTGTCCTATTCAATTCGAGTTGACAAGGACAAAAGAGGAGTGAAACTTCATTACCAGACCCCCATGAACAACAAATAAAAGTCTTAGGTATGCCATTCACATCTACTAGTACACCTGTACGTATATGTTTTTCTACTCTGCTTTTCGATTCAAGGAAGAATGGAAGTCTGTTCGTAAGAGCAGAACATGAACTCAATTTCACCATAGGAATCAGAATTTGATGATTCAGTTTGATGCTGGAAGCGCAACCAAATATATCGTAAATATCCTGGAGCTCAGTCAAGTGAGTCTGCACCCCATTAAGTTTAGATGTATTCACATGCATGTAGTAGAACGCCACCAGAGGATCTAAAGTAGATGATGTGGATAAAAGTGACAAGCAGTGCGAGATGTTAGAACGAGAAGACTAGGAAGCCTGTGAATGATTATGTGAAATATTATGACACTTTTATAGTTCCCTCAGTGTCGGTAGAACGGTAGATACTAGTCCCTGTGAATCACGCAAAAAGAAAATCATTCATCAAAATGCCTGGTGTACTCTACGATGGTGAAATAATTTCTATGGATGGATGGGTTTAAGAGGAAAGAACACCATGTAAATTCAACCATCAAATTAGAGTCAATTTTAATGCGCACTATTACTTAGAAAATAATTTAAACCACTGTACCACTAGGGAAAATAAGCAGGAAAATGTTTGAAAACGGAGATACCTCATTCTGTGGCGTCATAAGGTTTTAGAACTGCAAGTTAATGTAGAAGCCTTATTGTTTAGAAATGGATTATCGTAGCGAAAAGGCAAAATGCAGCTTAATAGAAGGTTGGGCAAAAGTAATGTCATAATACGAATTGGTTACCATCTTGTTACACATGAAAAAAATTAGACTTTATTTCCACGAAAAGTTTACTTGAAGGTGCCAATTTGAGGCCCGGGTCAACCACGAACAGATCTATTAAGGCTTATTGCAAACATACGAGGGTCTGAAAAGTTAACCGCAACGTAGAGATAGCGGCATTCGCCAATAAAAGCTAGTGAATGCTAGTTGTGCATCTCCAGTTACTTACCGAAGTTTCAGTCATTTTGGATGCGCAGTTTTTAGTTGACAGTCGTTTGAGTGAGTCGATGTGAAAATGGAAAAAATTGAGCATCGAGCTGTTATTAAATTCTTGTTTTTGAAAGGCAATACGCCTGCGCAAATCAAAAATGAGTTGGACTCTGTGTATGGGGACTCTGCACCATCATTTACCACAGTGAAATTTTGGGCAGCTGAATTTAAACGTGGCCGTAAGAGTTCGGGAGATGATTAACGTTCGAGACATCAAAAAACTGCAACCACTGACGACAACATTGCTAAAGTTTACCAAATGGTGTCAGACAAACGCCGAATTAAAGTGAGAGAGATAGTAGAGGTTATGAGAATGTCCAAAGAACTTGCGTGTTACATATTAAATCAAGATTTAGGCATGAGAAAGCAGTCCGCGTGTTGGATGCCGCGTTTGCCTACGTTAGACCAAAAAAGTGTACGAAGGAACATTTCCAACGCTCTGTTGGCACAGTTTAAGCGCAATAAATCCGAGTTTTGGCGTCGGTGAAACGTGGATACACCATTATACACCCGAAATAAAAATTCAGTCAAAAAAGGGCGAGCCGGCTCCAAAAGAAGCAAAAACCGTTTTTGACGGCTGGGAAAGTGATGGCTACTGTTTTTTTGGGATAGTGAAGGAGTTATCTTAATCGATTATCTTAAAAAAGGAAATACCATTACGTTAGTATACTACGCATCATTACTTGCCAACCTGAAGGGATAAATTGCGGAAAAACGTCCACATTTGCAGAAAAAGAAAATCCTGTTTCACCAAGACAACGCGTCGTCTCACACCTCAGCGGTCGCCATGGCAAAAATCCATGAATTACGGTTTGAACTGCTTGACCATCCGCCTTATTCATCAGATCTAGCCCCACGCGACTTCTTTTTGTTCCCTCATTTAAAAACTGCGCTCGGAGGACAGAGCTTTTCGTCAAATGAGAAGGCAATCACCTTCGCGAACAATTATTTTGCGAAGAAAAACGCCAAGTACTATTTGGACGGGTTAGAGAGATGGGATCATCGCTGGGAGAAGGGTGTAGAGTTGCAAGGAGACTATGTAGAAAAATAAAAAAAAAATTTAAGAAAAAATGTCTTGTATCATTGTTCGGTCTTTTCAGACAACCCTCGTATTCCTGAAACTAACAATTTCACTTAAAACTAAAGATAAAAAAGAAAGTTAGGACGCGAGGCATAGGTTGAAATGAGAACGTTCTTGAGGGAGAATTGGCTGAGTCGAAGTCGAAGAGAGGGAGAATATCGTTAATTTCACGAACATTGGCTCCAGGTGTCCATAATTAGTTCTGTGAAGATTGAGCCGGAAAGTGGCACAGACCTAAGATTGCGTGGGCTGGTGTTAAAAGAAATAAGGTAAAGTAAAAAAGGACAATCGATATTACGAACTAAAATTTGATGAATAAAGAGAATGTCGGCAACTTTTCGACGTATAGAAAGGGGTTGCAAATTTATAAGTTACAGCCGATTAGTCTATGGTGGCCAGTCTTGGCTATCATCTCAGGAAAGTCCACGTAAAGTAAATCGTAAAAATGTGCGTTGAACAGCTTCTATCCGGAGGATGTGAGTTCTGTAGTTGGGTGACCAAACTTGGCTTGCATATTCAAGAAAAGGCCTAACAAAGATTATGTAAGGACTGAAACGAATAAAATTTGGAAACTTCAAAGTAAAAAAAAAAAAATATTTTCATAATTCATGTACATTTTTTTTATTTGTTTTAAAACTCTGTTTTTATTAAATTCATTCACAATTACAAAATATAAAAAAAATTATTTGGGTTCCCATTCTTTTCTCAACTTCTTTCGAATGTCCTTCATAAGGTTGGTGACAGTTACATCCGTGATCTTTTTGGACGCTCTTTTCCATTCAGCACTAAAATCTTTTACGTCCTTTGCACACTGCGCACTTTTGCTCAATTTAGCTTTGACCAAAGCCCAATACCTTTCAATGGGACGGCACTGTGGAATATTGGGTGGATTCATGTCTTTTGGGACAAAGTCGAAATTTTTAGCAACAAGAATGCTCTGTTAAATCTGGCCAAAATAATGTTGAACCCTCGTGTTTGTTTAAGAAAGGAATCAACCGTTTTTTTAGGCACTCATTAATGTACACTCCTCCGTTAATTGTTCCCGTTGTAATAAACGATGACGATTTCTGTGTCCACATTGGCAAATGGCCTGCCAAGCGAGATATTTTGACCCGAATTTTTCCATCCCAATCGATGTTGTTGATTGCAGAAGAATCTCAGCATCAAACGAGTTGTAAAACTGCGCACCTGGAGGAGTAGTAAAGTTGGCTTGGACATAAGTTTCGTCATCCAAAACCAAGCACGCTTTCTTGTTGCCGATCAACTCGTATAGCTTTCGGGCTCATGTTTTTATGACTTTTTTTGCTTTTCAGTAACTTTTGATATTTTTGGTTTTTTTCGTGTTTTTAGACCGTTACGTTTTTTAGATCTTTGTACCATTGTGTGGTTGGTATTACATCTCCGAGCAAAATCTCTGGATGACATTGGCCGGTTTTTTACGATGGTACCCACTATTTTCCTGTCCAAATTTGTATCATGAGCTCCACTTTTAGCTCCACTTTTAGCTCCACTTTTCTGTTTTCGCTTAACTGTAAACGTCTTCAAATATCGTTTAATAACAGAATACACTGTACTGCATGCTTTGTTTAAATTTTTTGCGTTCCTCTTGACTCATATTTTATAAATATTTTAAACTGCACCGAACTAAAATCAATAACAAACTGAAACTAGAGAATATTCAGGCTAATTTGGGTACAAAATGGGATTGCAATTTTTACGCAATGGAAGTATAGCCCGTATTAAAATTTACAGATTTTATTCGTTTCAGTCCTTAAAGGGATTTGGTAATATGAGGATTGGGAAACTCCTTATATCAGCGCTTGATGAAGCCAAGGGTAGAGTTTTTTTTATTATATTATCAATGTGAGAACGGAAATTGAGTTCCTTATCACAGAGAGCACCTAAATCACTCAACTCATTTACTAAGGGAACAGGCAGATTAAGGATTAGATAACAGCGAGATGAAGTAGGGGGGCGCTTACGGGTATACGTTTGACGTTAAGCTCAAGGAAATTCTTCCGACAAGTACAAAGTCTGTCTAGATCTTCCTGCTGTGGTAGGCTGTCTGAGGAAGATGATATGTATCTAAAGATTTTCATATCATCTGCGTAAATAGATGTGTATGATGCAATATCATTAATATCATTAATGATGAGAATAAATAATAAGGGACCAAGGTGGCTGCCTTGAGGGATGCTAAAAGAGGCTTTAATTGGGTCAGAAACCATCGACATAAATAGAACATAGTAATGTCGTTCATTTAAATATGATTGATCCCACATTATAAAGCTTATTTGGAAACCAAGACCATTTAATTTCAGAAGGATTATATCAGGAGAACTTCGATCAAGGGCTTAGCTGAAATGCGCGGCAATCACATCAACTTCATTTCCAGATTCTAGTGCACATAAAGTGCTTGCTGCGAATTCCGTTAAGTTAGTTTTTGTAGATCTACCTTTGAGAAATCCGTGCTGGTTTTGGGAAACAATGTATTTATAATGGAAAAGCATTATGTCATAGATAACGCTCTCAAAAAGCTTAGGTATGCAGGACAGCTTAGCAATTGGTCGGTAGTTGGAAATATCGTCTTCCTTTCGCGTAAATAGATAAAAATTTCAGGATGACCTTAATTCCTGCTGCAAACATTAATTTTGTTTTCAATTTTTTTAAAAGTTATCATACCCTCCTCGATTTTACCTGTTGCATATATGCAACAGTGGGCAATATTCAATACTAAACATGAAATTGTTAGAAATAAAAGATAAATAGTTATCGTTAGTATGTAAATGTTTAAATTTTGAGTTTTTTGTAATATTTATTATACAGAATATAAAATATACAGAACATAAAAAACAAAATTCATTCTAAAAGCTTTTCCTTTGCTAAATCCACAAAACGTATTAAATATACATAAAACATTTAAAATACCTAGAATTTGAGTTTGATTGAATAAAATGATACTTCAAATTGCACTTTATGCACAAACCAACGTCACATTTGTTGCACATATTGTAGTTTTCACAATTGATGAACAAAATTCATATGCACATGGTCGTCTTTTGTTGTTAGGTATTTCAACAAGGAAATGGCCAATATTGTCATACCGAAGAGAGTATTCAACAACTTGTTGCGGGCGACGGTATCCTTGTGGTGGTCGTACGGTGCCATATGCATGACAGTAATGCAACACTATTTTCCTGCGAAATTGTAACTTGTTAATGAACCGCCTCCATTCCTGTGCAATATCCATGACAAAACGCATTGACGCATCTATCAGCCACATAAAAATAGAATACCACAATTTTTTTCCTCGAGCACCTATCCTGTAGTTATTGATATTCTGGTCCATACGATCAGTACCTCCCATACATTGATTATATTTTGCAATGAAATTTGGTCGTGGCACTGAAATACGCTGATGTTGTATTCCAGAATATCGTTGTACCTTTCCTATAGAGTTGAAGCTATAGCAACAACAAAGTTGTCAATCCATTTTGTAATTATAATACAATATTACTATCGCTTATTTTACTGCTGACTACAAAAGCTCTAACCTCTTTCTTCAACTCTTTTTTCAATGGCAATGGACACGATTTTGGTATCATATTTTCCCGAATAGTACCGGTACCGTGATAGCCCCTCTGACGGAGCCCAATAAGAGCGCTAACTGAATTAAATGAATTATCAAAATAAAAGCAAAATGGTAATCTGTTCACATTTTCATCAAATTGATCAATCGTGTCGAATAGAGGTGAAATATTTTTACCATAATTAGACTGATAAGCTTTGTTTCAGCGAGGATTATTTCCTTGATACATCTCAAAATTTACAAGGTAACCTAAAGATGTATTCAAGCACCACATTTTAAATCAAAAGCGTAGTGGCTTTCCCCTCAAAAACTGTTTATATCCATGTCGTCCAAAATATTGTATCATGGATTCATCGTACGATAAGTCTTGCTCTGGACAAAAGTTTTTTTAAAAATCTATCTTTCAAAACATCAATCAATGGTCGCAATTTCCAAATACTGTCCTCTAAATTTAGTTTTGAATTATCTGTGAAGTGTAGATAGCGGAATATTACATCAAAACGATTTCTTCTCATGGCATTTGAAACTAATTCATTTTTGAAATCAGCCTCATTTGACCAATAACTACGTTTTAACGGTGTAAAACTGTAGCCCGTTATAATTAGAATTGCAATAAAGACACGAATCTCACCAGCGGTTATGTTAGAATTTGTCTTTCCACAATAAACAGTATAACAATTACTTTCGTTAACGAGTAATGTTATTATATCGTCATCAAAAAACTTTTGGAAAATTTCATGTAGTTGTAATTGACTAAATTCTGTATAGTTAGGCTCGGGAAAAAGAGGTTTTTCTTCCTGGTCATTGTCTTCAACCCAAACAAAAGAACTTTGAACAGACTTTTTTGAAAATTTTTTTGATGAAGTAGAAAGGCTTTTTCGTTTTTCCATTTTTTTTGTGGATGTTGATGAGTGTGCTTGAGAATCCTGTACAAGCGGTGCATTGTGTTGGGTTCCTGAATCAATATCAGAAATATCCCGTGAAGATTTAAGTTCAATGCAGCATGGAGCAAGAAGGCCTGATTTTGGTAAGATATGAAGCAATCCACCGTCGTCTCCATTACCAGAATCTTCTTCGGAATTAGTATTCTCAGGTGCAGGCGGCTCATTATACAACTTCTTCACAATTTCACAATCATCTTCTTCGTCAGATTGCAAAGACTCCAGGAAATTAATTGCATCTTCGGTTGTACGAAAACTAAATTACACAAAAAAAGTACCACAGAATTATTATAGAATAGCCCAGTGTTGCATTTATGCAACACTCACATTTGGTTGAAATTTTTTTTCAAAAATTTAATGAACTATTACACAGAATCGAGATTCATTATGAAAAGCAATCAATATACAATAACTAGTACAGTTATAACTCACCGCTGTGACACAGATGTTCAATAAGCGACTTATCATTCCGAACACTAGCACAAAACTAACTTTTTATCTCTTTATTTTTGATCGCTACATACGAATATGTTACTAGTCACAGAACCAGTTCAGTTTTACACGTTTCACTCCTAGAACAGGATCAAAATCCTTTATCAAAGCTTACGAATGTAACGTTGCACATACGCAACAGTCTTCATTAATGGGTTAACTTGCTCTAGGGTTTAGGATAGCGAACGTTTGACTAAAAAAAATTTGAAGAGATTTGCAATAATTTTGGGATCGCCCGAGGACTTTCCGATTTACTTTTAGTTTTGATGAACTGAAAGAATCGTTTGGGGTCGGAAATGAGTTTGTGGTCCATTCGGTTTAAATAGTTGTCATAGAGAGTTTGGCAAAGTACGGAGAAATTTATTTGGGCGGCAGCATACATACCAGTAAGCATACAAGAGCTTATTTCTCTTGCAACGAAGAGATCGTAGCTCCTTATTATACTAGGGTGGTGATGATGAGGGATTCTTTTTGGGTAAAAAAGGTACAGATTGGGAGAGACATTTGAAAATTTCGATATAAAAGGATGCGAAAGCATTGTTAACCATAGGGTTATAATCATCGTAGAGAGAATTGAAATTGGCCATACTGAGGACATTTTTCAGTGTGACGTAGTTAGCCCTATGAAAATTAAAATTATAAGAATAGGAAACGGGATTAAGACCATTGTCATACGTTAACGTAAGAGAAAGGGGAGTGTGGTAACTATCCAACACAGAGAGAAGATGTCTTCTTCTTCGACGCAGTTATCTGTATCAACGGCGAAGACTAGATCGAGTTGTCTTTCAATTGGTGACACCACTTAATTGATCAGGCCAGAGTCAGTTAGGCAGTCGATGAAAAGATTTTCTTTATCAGAGGTGGGATTTGTTGCAGTAAAGTAGGACAGTCTGAGCCCATAGAAGATTGGGAAGATTAAAATCACCTGAAAAAATAACAACGTCGTTGGGATCAGCAGCACCAAAAATACAATCGATTGCATCGACAGCTAGCTGGTAATCTTGAATTGGTTGAGAGGGGCGAAAATAGCAGCAACAAACAATAGGAATTGTTGCGCAAATGAATTCAAAGAATGTTGTAGACGTTTTCAAAGAGCCCAGACTCGAACCGAGAGTGTATAGCTGGAAGTAAACCACGACCATACAAATTCCCCACTTTATCTAGACCAACGTCGTGGTGTAAATCGAAGCCGGTGAGATTGGTTTCTATGAGGGCAAATATGTGGTATGGCAGAATCTGCGAGTTAAGATATATCACAAACATCTTAGTTCGTAATGCTCTTAGTTTTGGTAATAAAGGGACAGACATTTGGGAGGCTTCGACAAAGAATTGAGCAGCGGGTTAGGAGCGATGGTAGTTTTCGAAACTAGACCGTGTTCGCTGGAGGTGTAGTATGCGTTTGGAACTTACGTGAGACGCAAAAGAAGAGAGATCATTAGCCACATCATTAGGAGCCATATCTAATTGCTCATGAAAACGTATAAAAAGTTACCGCAGGTAATTATGATTAGTGGGGAAGCCTTCTTACAGAATGGAAACCATTGCACTGGTTTTGGTTATACTGTCGATATAGACATAGTCTGGTTTATCATGTAGATAGGCGAGCTATAAACGAACATTATAATATAATCTGCGGTCTGTTAATCAAGGGAGAACATACCGGCCATCCTCCCCTGAATCGATAAGGTGCTTGGTTGGAAGTATAGGGTCTAAAAAGAATGTGATGTGGTATCAGGGTGGGAGTCTAGCGTAGAGGATGGGCGAATAAAGCTAGGGTATGCCGTTTTTGTTTGAGTGGATGAGATGTTGTTAGGTTTTTTAAATGACTGGGAGGAGGATCAAGGTGCAGCTGAAGATGGCAAGTGCAGTCGAAGGCGCGAGTGCCAAAAATCTAACTCCCCAGCGGCGACGGAGAAGAGAAATAGTTCGGTGGAAGTGACACACACTGAAATTTACCATCCTCTCGCAAACAGGGCCAAGAGGCAGAAAGCATGAAACGGTCAAACCCATTTTTAAAAAACAAAACCAGTGGTGGTTTCACACGCACATGATATTCTGATGAGGCCAGTGGAACAAGAAGCAAAGGTCGTAGCTCTAATCGACCGAAGTCGGCCAAAGTCGACCAAACCAACTCCGGTGGTGGCTTTCCCATTGTAGCTCTGGCGGACTGAACTTAGTCGTCGCTGGAAAGTAACCTCCAAAAAAACTCCGAAACGCCAAAGGGGACGAGACCGGCGCACCTAGAAAAATGCTGCTATCTCCTCTCTGGCGCTTCGAATTGGGAAGCCAGGCAATAACAACAGTCTGAACGATGCTAAGTGCAAACACTGTGTCGATCAGCTGTGGGAGGTAGCCAAAGCAGGGAATGTTTGCATTCTAGGAGAGGGTTGCGATATGGGGAATGGAACTTTTAGAGTGAAGTGCTCCACGCAGCAAACTTTTGAATGGTTAAACCAATCTATTCCGAAATCCCCACTCCTGGAAACTAAGAATTTCAAGGTTTTTAGGTGCAACTCAGGGAAACTGTGGATGTGCTGATGCGTTTTCATAACCAGAACCCTGGACTTGACACTGAAAAAAGGAAAATCTACTCTAATAGGGGGAGAAAGAATCGAAAAAATAAGAACGGCTCTTCTCTTGTTGTGGGCTTAGACAAAGCTTCTGTCGAGACCATTAAGTCTAGGTATGACTCACGTCCCTATCTGCACTTTGGAAGTGTTAATTTTCCTTTTTGTTTCAAAATAAGTGTGAATAGAAGACGACAACCCCAGTGCCGATGTATTTTGTGTACTCAAATTAGTCTTCAACATTCCTAGTCTGCTACTGCATCCCTTTATAGGATTCTTTCCGTGTTGAATACAAAACCCCACATAATATCTCTACAGGAACCATGGGTGTAAAATAAACACATCTGTGGTTTCGCATGTTTAAGGGGATTCACACCACTTTATGACGAGCAATCTGAAAGGCCAAGAACTTGCCCTTATGTGCTAAACTCACTCGCACCACCTAAACTTGTACAATTTTGTAACCAAGACTTAGTTGCTATAGACATAAGCTACGAAACGAATGGAGAATGGCACAAATTCGTCGTTGCGTTTACTTATTTTCCCTACGATTCATTACTGCCGCCACCACCGTATGCGGTAGCAGAACTCATTGAATATTGTGATTTCAGGAAGATGGAAGAAGGAAGATTATATGCTGCGATGGTAATGCTCAGAACACTTTTTTAGGGCAGTGGCAAATGCAACGTGAGAAGTAATCATCTCCTGGACTTCATACTATCGCCTGACCTGGCTGGCAACAATGTTTGCTCTCAGTTAACTTTTGTTTAACGAGAGTAAAACAGTATGTAATCGACTTAACTTTATCCAACATGTACCTATGCAAAGGAAAGTACAATACTATCGGAGATCTCTCAGACCATAAATACATCGAATTCAGAATCGGCTCCCCCTAAACTAATTTGGAGGAAAATTGGAATCTTTGCAGATCGAAGCAAAAAGATTTTGAGAGGTTTATTCGGATTTCGCGGAGCGGAACTATCGGTGAAACCAGTAGGCTGGTCAAAGTCCCCAAAAGGAGAGGATCAACCAGGCTCTAGCCTGAGAAAATCTGACGGTACCTATACTGAGTCGAAAGCAGAGACTCTTCATGCTTGAGTCTCCCTTCCCAGATAACCTAACCGGAACCAGCTCTCAAATACGAGTACCTCCTATCAATGAAGCAACATGCCATAGTTGATATGTCTCATCAGTTGTGGTGGTACGGATGAGGGCATTAAACATGCTGTTGCTTCCTTTTATGGCTTCAAGTCGCCTGGCACCGATGGTATACACCCAGTTATGTTGCAAAAAGGTATAGACAAGCTGCTGCCAACTCTGAAGAGAATTTTCACTGCTAGCACTGCATGGCACTGACATACATACTGGAACCCTGGCAAACAGTGAGAGTGGCCTTTGTACCGGAAATCGGTAAGATCGCCAAGAGTTTTAGACCTATAAGTCTGACAAGAAGAAATACGTCTTGGGCATTTTCATCGACGTCGAGGGTGCATTCGAGAACGCAGCTTTTGACGGCATGTGTAACTCGACCAGACAACGCGGCGTAGACGAATCTCTAGTTTTGTAGAAAAAAGAAATGCTGGTAAATAGGACACTAATTGCGAATACTGGCTGCCACCAATATCTGGTGGCGGGGGTTTCCCGCAAGACGGCGTTCTGTCTCCTCTCTGCTATGCTGCATGTTAATCGACTCATGCACAATAGTTCTAACGTCTATGCACAAAAATACGCTAATGATGTAGCTGTACAGTCTGTTTGATCATGCCTAGCGACTGTCTGCTCTAAAGCGCAGGTAGCCCTAGACGTGATAGACGACTGGTGCACTAGTAATGGGCTTTCAGTCAATCCTCTCAGAACTGCGGTTGTTCTCTTTTCGAGAAAGAGGAAGCTGCCTGGTCTGACTCATCTAGTACTTAAAGGCATCACCATCCAATTCTCCAAAGAAGCTAAGTTTTTGGGTGTCATCCTGGACACCAAACTTCTTTGGACTAAACATGTTACGTCGGAACCATCTAAGGTGCTGTCAGCCTTCTGGCAGTACAGAGGAAAGACATGGGGTCTGTCCCAAGAAATGTCCTTTGGATCTATGTATGTGGCTATGACAAAGCCAATTATATTCTATGCATCGGTTGTCTGGTGGAATAAGCTCTCGCGAAAATACGTGATTTCTGCTTCTGCCAGACTCCAAAGAACGGTTGTCTCGGATGCATTTGGGCTTTCCCTAGCACTCCTGGCTCCGCTCTAGATGCATTGTTGTATCTCCCTCCCTTTGATATTCATATCACGGGCTGCATCCTCAAAAACATATTCTTTGGTCTGTGGTTATAACATGCACTGAGGCTTTGATGACCTTGCGCGTCGGGTCTCTTATGACTCTAATCTTATGGACATGCCGTCCGATGCAATGACACCATAACTGCGGAAAAAATACGAAATCGACCTTCCTGTGCCCAAGACTGGTTTCGGCCAGAATCTGAACCAGGAAAGGAATGCAGCCTGGTCTTCACGGATGGCTCCAAAGCCAATATAAGATGTGGCGCTGCTGTTTTTCTGGAGGACGACAACGTTAGATTTCACTTTACGTTAGGAAAGCTTGCATCTGTCTTCCAATCGGAAATTTACGCAATCCTGATTGCAGCGAATTATTTACGGAAAACCGGTGGAGGTAAGCTGCGCTTAGAGCATAGCTAAACCCAGTTACGACTTTCAAGCTAGTTCAAGATTACAAAAGATCACTGAATACAGTCGAAAGGCTGAATTTAGTGGCCCTTGTGTGGCTCAGAGGACAGTTTTTCAGGCTGAGGCTTCCATTGATAGTTGATAGTTGGGTCTCATATGAGCACAACTGCACAACCCGGATGCAGGCAAGCCAAACGAATGCTTCCCGACGTCTCAAGGAAGACAGCGACCTTTCTGCTGTCCCTCAGCAGGAAATACTGCATGTTGCTCACTGGCGCCATGACAGGGCATTACACTTTTGTTAAGCATTTAAATGTGTTGGGCATAAGTGGCTGCGAAGGTGATGACGACACCGTATAACACTATCCCTGTGAATGAACGGCTTACGCTCGCATCAGGCTGCAGGTACTCAGCTCTGACGTGGTGGGTGTGCTGGTACCTACTCACCTTTCTTCGTAAAACTTAAATATTTCATTAAACGAGTGCTCTGTGCCGACAGAAAAGAAAAAAACTAAAGATGAAAAACATCCAAAAACAAAATCAGTCAAGATATCCTTCCAACTTCATTTATGCTCACCACCCTCCTGGTAATCAATGGAAATAAGACCGAGCTGCACATTCAATTTCACAAGGGCTATTGCAAAACGAAAGTAAAATATCCTAGAACATTTCTGACCTTTCGAAGGAAGAACGAAAATGAAAGAAATATGCTGTATCAAAAAACGATTACTTTACGGAAACAAAAAAGGAAACCGATTTCAATGCAAAAGTAAAACTGAGGTCACGATATAATCTACGAGGCTACTCTGTGTCGGATCGGACCGAAAGGAATGGGTACACAATAATGTCTTACCATGACAAACTCTTATTTAATGGTCCTTTTGTTGTGCCAAGGAAAGCTGGATTTTCTGATGGTCATGCCACCTGTACTGAATACAGGGTTGCAAGATTGGGCGAAATTAAAATGTCCCGAATCTCTAATGGAAGAATGAAACCGACATTTGTGTTGTTCTCAGGAATCTTTATTTCAGATATAACACGTGGTTCGAAAAGTCCCGAGACTAAAATACAAACATTAATTTTTCTTACAAAAACAAGTCCAAGTGTGCTTTTTTTTTTGTTTTAAAGTGCATTTTGCTTAGTGTTTATTAGTTTTTTGTGTTTTTTTTATGTGTATTAGGGGCATGGCCACCGGTGGATCACGTTGCACCTTGGTACTACATGTTGTAGACGTGTATTGTTTTTGGTGCGATAGGCAATGGGTCCAAGAAGATTTCATGGAACTTGTTCTGCTCGTGAAGCTTCTGACATCGACAAAGTGGATTTCGAGGGCTCCGATTCAGAAGAATATGTTCAGTCTGATGAACCATCCAAAAATTCCTCTTTCGGATGAATGGCCTCTTGTAGATGGACGAAAAGATTTCATTATGCAGAAACATCCGAGTCCGGCGCTTATCAGGCTTCTGAAATTACCCCTTCCATTGTTTTTCGCTAACGGTAACTCAAGAATCTCTACAGACGAACTTGAGTGCTCAAAATTGTATCGCTTGCAGAACCATAACCCGCAATTCGCGCATCAAAAAATGGCATGACACCTTCGTGAAATAAAAAAAATTACTCGGAGCTGTAATGTACATATATGGACATCGTCACATACCTTTCTATCAAACGATTATTGGAGCACTGATACATTTTTCGAAAACACGTTTGTTCCACAAGTGATGTGGCGAGATCGTTTTCAGTTTATCTTAAAATTTATTCATTTCGCGGATAATGCAAGCGGGCTCTTGAAACTTCTGGACAAAAATTTCATGAACGCTCAAACTCTTGGCGAGTCTCTAGTCGTGGATGAGGGTATAATTACCTGTCGTGGGAGACTTTAGTTCCGCCAATATAATCCGGGAAAGTCTCATAAATACGGAGTAAAGGTTTGCAAACCTAATGGCTATACCGACAAATTCAATGTCACATACGAGGGTTGTCCCAGAAGTACCCGACCTGACGTTTAGACGGCGGTTGTTGTTTAAACAGAATGACTCTTGTAGAAAGTACCAAATTTATAAACGACGCTGCGTTGTTTAGTAATTGTTCGGCAACCAACAATAGTGAACGCTCTCAATGAATTTTAAGATATGAAAAAATGTGTGATACAATACTTTCATTGGAAAGGCCGCAACCCAACCAACAGCAAAACGAAACTGGATATGGTAGGCACTTCAAAAGGTGTTGTACATCGCATGTTGACTAAAAAATGTAACAAAAACAGCGTCGTGAGGATGTTTCAACCGAGTGTTTGGTGAAGTTTAACAGCAATAAAGCCGAGTTTTTGCATCGATTCATAAGCATGGATGCAACATGGGCCCATCGCTTCACACTTGAAACGAAGGACTCAAAGGGGCTAATCGGCTCCAAAGAAGGCGAAGACAATGCCATCTGCAAGCAACATCATGGCGTCAGTTTTTTTGGGATGCGCATGGGATAATTTTCATTGATTATGCACCATATTCGCCAGATTTTGCCCTCTTGGATTATTTTCTATTTCCGAATTTGAAAAGTTCGACAAAGGTGGAACTATGGCCACTGACACTATCGCAAAACTTATTTAATTGAAACGAAACTCAAAAAAGGCGAAATGTAAGAGCTGTTGTGGTATCCAAATGGAGAGGTATTGGAAACTGCGAAAAGGAATCGGAATGGTGAAGGGATAAAAAAGCTAAAAACGATAATACAGGGTCTCCCAATAGGGACTTACCAACTTTGATAGCGGATAGCGGCCATATTGTTGAAGCTACATCTATTAAATTGGCTGTCATTTATTCAGTTTGTTTTGCCAAATCACCATGGATGGGCATGGTGGCATTCAACAAGACATGCAAATGATAAAATTGTTTAATCACAATTGGTCTTCTGTTCGGGCAACGTTCCGCGCGCTTCGCCCATTTTACGGTCGCCATAGCCGTCCTACCGAAAGGACTATTCGTAGTATGGTGGATAAATTTGAGTCCACTGGTTCAGTAAACGATAAACCAACACCCGTACGTCGACGAAACGCAAGATCTACCGAAAACATCGCCGCTGTCCGTGAGAGTGCGCAGGAGAATCCAAAGCTGTCGATTTCGTACCGCTCACAAGGACTCGGCATTTCGCAGACCACAACTTGGCGAATTTTGCATCGTGACTTGGGCCTAGATACGTACAAAATTCAACTGACCCAAGAGTTGAAGGTAAACGACCATAGCCAACGACGTGTGTTCGTTGAGTGGGCTCTGGAGCAGTTGGAAACTCACCCTAATTATCATAGAAAAATCTTCTTCAGCGATGAGACACATTTCTGGATGAATGGGTACGTCAGCAAACAAAATGTCGAATTCGGGACGATGTCAATCTACATGAGATCCAAGAGCATCCAATGCATCTCCAAAAAGTCACTGTTTGGTGTGGATTTTGCTCTGGCGGCGTCATCAGTCCATATTTGTTTGAGAGCGACGTTGGCCTGGCCATCACTGTCAGCGGCGAGCGAAATAGGTCGATGATTACCAACTTCTTTTGGCCTAAATTGGATCATATGGACAAAAACAACACGTGGTTTCAACAGGACGGCGCTACGTGCCACATAGCTCAGGCCACTTTGGAAATTCTGCACGAGCGATTCGAGGGCATGGTCATCTCCCGTGGAGGTGACGTGAGTTGGCCACCGAGATCGTGCGATTTGACCCCGTTAGACTTTTTCTTATGGGAATTTCTGAAGTCTCAGTTCTATGCGAATAAGCCACAAACCGCAGCGGCCCTCAGAGCCACCATAACCCATGACATCGGTCAAATTCAGCCTGATTTATGCGCCAGAGTCATGGAAAATTGGACATTTCGGATGCGAGCCACCCAGAGAAGCAGCGGCGGATATTAGAATGATGTCATATTTCATACATAATGGAATCGATATGCCTTTCATATGAATAAAAAATGTCGATGATATCTCACACACACTTTGTTTTATGTAAATTTAAAGATAGGAAGCGCTTAATGAAAGACCCTTTAGATTACAACCACGCTAAGCAAGGCATCGACATTTCCAACCAAATGGCATGCTACTCTACGCCATTGCGTAAGACAATAAAGTGGTACCACAAAATAGCGTTTAAGTATTTACTCTCAACATCTGTTGTCAATGCCTTTGTCCTGTACAAAAAACAAAAAAATATAAAAATTATGCAGTTTGGGAAATCAATTTTCGAGGCACTATATGAGTCAACAACTTATAATGTACATCACGGATCTTCTAAGACTCATGCTTATTGTAAAACTATAAAACGTGCTCGAACTGGTACAATGACTTATCAAAAACGGTAGGAACAAATCAGGTAGCAAGAAAATTCAAAAAAGTTTCAAATTTTTGTAATACTTGAGAAGAAAATCCAGCTTTTGGCTTGGAATTATTCACATTAAATTTTGATTTTTTTCTCTTTTATATTTTACCCATTATTTTTAAGAATTTAAAGTATTGATTTTATTTAAGTTTTGAGTAAAAATTTATGGATTACATTTGTTTCTCTTCATCCGCAGAATCGTTTTAATTTTTTTTTGTGCCAACAAAGAAAAACATAAGTTTTGCTGCCAGTCAACGCAGAAAATTCGAGTGAAAAACATAACAACCGGTGGTATTTGTTGCCTCCTGGGAAAAAATACTATGACCCACCAGAAGGTCATATAGTCTTCTTCCATAGTGAAACAATCATTCTAGCGCCGCTCTAACATTTTCATGTCTAACTTGTAGAACGATTTGTCCAACTCTTCGAAATACCCTTCAGTTTCGGCGATCACCCCTTGATTGGAGCCATATCCCTTTTCGGGGAGCATTTTTTTAAGCATAGGTGATACGATCCATATTTTATCCATTTTCACATACTCGTATCGCATGAGAAAATTATTTTTCTGAATCATCAATCAACAGAATCAACTTCGAACAGACCTTACCCAAACACCAGTGCAAAATATGGTGTATGTTGTCTGTTAACACCTTTACGATGTTAGCTATCTACTACTTTCACTTTACGGTTGTTCTAAATGATTTTGTGGATTTGTTTTTATGTTTTCCGGCGTAACAGCCTCATTTGGGCGCCCAGAGCGTTCAACATCATTTGTGTCTGTAAAACCGCGTTTGAATGGAACAAATCAGAGACAAAAGATTGTTTTCGACGGAGCAGATTCCTCATAAGACACTTCAAGCAATTCTTGCGTTTTTTTTCCATCAAGTAACGATTTTATCAACGTATGAAACTCCTTTTTTTCCATGGCTTTGAGAGGGAGTTTTAGGTGGTAATATTGTCCTTCTTTACTTCGATTTATTTCTTTTAATACCAACCCTCGCAATTTTAGGTCTGTGCCACTTTTCCGGCTCAGTCTTCACCGAACGAATTACGGACACTTGGAGCCAATGTCTAGAATGCTTCGTGAAGTTGACGATATTCTGCCTCTCTTCGACTACCATCTCACCAAACTCTCTCTTAAAAACACTCTTATTTCCGCCTATGCCTCACATCTTAACTTTTTTTAACCGCTCCCACCCCTTAGTTTTTATCTTTAGTTTTAAGTGAAAATTGTTAGTTCTAAGAATAAGCTTGCAATAAGCATTAATAAATCTGTCCGGGGTTGACCCGGGCCGCAAATCAAACCAAGTATCAAAAGATACGTCACTAAAACTTCAATATCCCGATGGCTAATGGTCGAAGTGTCACCAAATTTTGACACGTATCGTTCGAAGGTTGGCACTAACTAAAAACCGAGTAGACATATTATACTATATACATAGGATGACCAGATAACAATTGTTATGTTACAGCAACTGTCAAAATTACCAATGACATCTAGCTGTCAAAATATTCAGTAAGGTTTGTCATTTCATTGTGCATCATTTTTCATCATGCGAAATTCCGGCATGAATTACGCATCGTGAATTTCGTCGTGAAAAAGTTTGAGCGTGAGTACATTCTTCTAGATCTTAAGTCATCAACCAGACAGGCATTGTTGCAAAATGAAGATAACATAGCGGCCGTAGCGGCCAGTATCGAAGAAGACCCAGAAATGTCGATTAGGCGCCGACCAGCCAAGCATCGATGGAGAGCCAAGCCGGCTTATTTTGCAGTGGATTTGGGCCTACATCTGTATAAAATTGTGCTGATCAAAGATTGAACCCGAACGACCATTGGGCTAATTGGGCTCTGGAAATGTTAGCCGGCGATTCGTATTTTGGCCAAAAAATCATCTTCTCAGACGTAGCCTATTTTTGGATCAGAGGCTATGTCAACAAGCAAATTTGCCATTATTGGAGTGGACACAATCCACAAAGATTGACTATTTGGTGCGGTTTATAGCATTGCGATATCATCGGACCATATTTCTTTCGAAATGAGGATGGAGTCACCGCTAGTGTCAATGGTCTCAGGCATAGAGCGATGTTATCCGACTTTCTATGAACACAGTTCGGCAACATCGATATATCTAAGCTGTGTTTCTAGCATGCCATACAAGCGACGCAACAATCGAAGTTGTGAAGGAAAAATTTGGCGACTGGGTCATCTCATGGCGAGCGTTCGTCAATTGGCCACCACTCGATTATCTTCCCTGGGCTACTAGTCCACGCAAACAAACCAATCACCTTGAGCTAGCTCAAGGCCAACGTTCGGCGCACTATTGCCGCCGCACATATTGGACCAAGTCATCAAAAATTAGACCGACCGCTTGAAGCACTGCCACCGAAGCCGAGGCAGACATTTAAACAGCGACATAATGGCATGAACGTAGCTTCAAAACAAAGCCGGAATCAATTTTACATCTCACACCGTTGTTGTTTTGTTTAAATTTTTTTTCCTATCGTTATTATCTGGTCACTTTATAGATATTAGAGTCGCCATCTATGTGTCAGTTTCAGAACATTTATGTAGACCTCCAGCGGATAACTTCTTTTGTTGCCCCTTGAGACAAAACACAAGCTCTTCTAAAATTATAGAGTCAACTAGTTCTACAAGTATAAATCAGAGAATGGAATAGAGAACTAGAATTTAAGCAAGCCAATTTCAAACATACTCGTATCTGTTGCCGGAAGTTTTTACTGATGACTGACGAGTAGCTTTTGGTTTCCTTATCATTGGAGATCATTCTTATAAGCCTGTTGCTTTACGTTTATTAAAGGATAGCTTTAGTGTGGTTGCGTACCCCTGATTCATGGCACCTGCATTAAAGAGCCAGCATCAATACATGAATACCACATGCAATTTCCCTCAATTGAAATAGTTTCAAAGAACAGGCAACTTTATAGCTCAAACCTGTGAAAGGTACTCGTACAACTCAGACAATACAATTTAGGTCGTCTGCTCCCGCAAGGATAGTACGTCTGTCATTATCGGTAAGAGGTAGTTAGTCAAGTCGCTCATGAGGGTTCCCCAATAACCATGATTACACACGAAAAATTAGTTTAGGCGTGTTAAAAGGAACGTTGTTGGCTGTGTGTGTACGATTACTCACTGAGTGTCTACATGACTACACATCAATTGGGTTGGTTTTACTTCCTCGTGGTAGTCATTGAGTACTGGTCTCGCGCAAGAAAAAATAGAAACACTGCAATCAACTAAACGAAATGGCCGAAACTCAGAAGGAAGACGCCTGATGAATTCACATAATTGAAACAATTGTATGATACCTTGTATGCATGGGCTACTTCAACATGCTCGGAGCTGAGGCTAGAAAGGATTTTCAGAAAGAGTCAGGGGACTGAAATAGAGGTGGTGGTTATGAACCCTACATGGATCAACCGTAGCTCTCATACGAAGTGGATTACTGGCTTCGGAAAAATAGGGCCCGTTTCGCCTAAGGGGTCATAAACGGGCCTGGTCCTCCAGGTTAGGAGATTTAACGTTGAACGGTTGCAATCCGCCGGAGTCTTTGCCTACGACATTTATTTTACGACCAACATCAAGACCCAAAGACCAGTAGCATTGATGCTAAGAAGCCATCAGTTGATGTGCTGGCTTTCACCTGTCCACTTCCATGAAACCCATGATTTGATGAAGAATGTAGGTAAACGCAAGTAGGGAAACAACAAGCAGCGGCATTGCATAAGTGATATAAAGCAGCCCGTGAGCTCTACTTGCTGAAGGGCATCGACTTTGACTTCTCTGGAGGAAAAAGATGGAGGTTGAGAAGCGAATGAAAAGAGAGGTGCTACTCCATGAATCGCATATAAGGTTTTGTTTACCATCTAGTGTAAACGACTGAACCCATTTGTCAACGACCTGATTACCACTTATACTCGTAAGCGCAGTTTTAAGGCCAGTAAATCTACAATTGAACAGATATTCACAGTATGACAGTTGCATATGACAGCATCTGTAGAAACGAGCGAGTTAACACCAGATGCATAGTTTTTAAAAGTTCGTACATCTGGAATACGCTGATGACACTAACATCATTGGCAAACTCAGTGAACTCTCTCTGGTGCTTTCGCAAATATTGGAACAGGAATGGCAAGAATGAATTAAGTGGGGCATGAGGGCAGAACAAAGTACAAATATGCTATCAACAAGAAGACAGAATATCAACAAGAAGACAGCTATAATTTTGAGATAGTCAGCGACTTTGTACACATCGGCTCTTCATCGCTGTTTCTTCGGCTCAAGAAGCCAAATGAGTAAAAACGCCTTATTAAGAAATACTAAAGAAACTCTATAAAAGACCCTCATCATTCCAGCCCTTCTTCATGCAGTATTAGGAAATTTCGGACTCAAAATCTTTCTTGTGATTTTTGGTCCCGTTTACATTGACACGGTATGGAAAAGGAAACTTAACCACGAACTTTACGAGATGTACAGTGACACTAACCTGGTCAGACAACTGAGTAGTGCACATTAGTCGCTTAAGATGGCTAGGACATGGAGAGCGAGTCAACACCAACTCTTCAGCTAAAAGGGTTGGAGGAAGACCTCATCTTAGGTGGCACGTGTAAGTCGAGTGAGCAACTGCAGGCAGTTAGTCTTAGACTGCCCTAACTGGAGAGTACTATTGGTTGAGACCCAGTTCCACCCGGTACTGTAGTGTCATCTAAGTAAGTAACTAAGGCTGCTATTGGGACGCCTGCGTCTGACCAAATGCAGCAATTCTGCTTAAAAAAGGCATTTAACCAGGACTGTTACTCGTCACAGAGGATGGTTTTTCCTATAAAAATCCGGATGTTCTTCTATCTTTGGTTGAGCCCAATCAGCGAAAATTCGACGTAGACCACTGTCATATGGTTTCAACTATTGGGTATACGGACGTATAGCCAAGTCTTCTCGCCACATGAATGTTCAAAATATGCCCAGCTCTTGGGGACGCCACGAAATCGATAAATTCCGGTCTTGGCCTACTGACTGGCGAACAGCCGCAATATTCTCTAGGGTGTTGCTTGCACAGCAACATTATACATAGAGTGAGCAAGTGTCTCAGATTTGTTCACTTACATGTCAACGAATTTTGATAAAAAATTTTCATGACTCGTAAACATTGTTGAAGTGATGAAATGATAGACTGGAGCTCAAATATGACATCTGGCAAAGGGTGATACATGTGGGTTCAGAGGATTTTAATCGGAAAAATGGGGCTCATCTAATGAAGAACTTTTTACTTGGCCCTGCACACGTTGTGGTATCCACAATTTTGGAGGAAGTAGTAGTTATCTGAGTACGCTTCGTCTCACTTTAACTTTTTAACTTTTAAATTCATTTTTATTGATTCTTTCATTATTACTTACATTCTAAACAAAAATGATTAAATCTAATTTAACAATGATAGTCACTTATTCTAGCTTACTGGCTCATACCGAGCGCTCTAAACTTCACAATCTCATTCGAAGTTTACCTTTCGGCCTTAAAAACTATCTTACAATTAATCCTATCTATCAGTATTACAATCTATGATCTATGAAATTTCTAAGAAAAGGTTTTCGAAAAACTTAGATACCGTATCTTTTAAATTTTTTGTAAAACTTAAAACTATGGCCCTATTCTACTTAACCTACCTAAGCTACTTAACCTATCTTAACTATAATCGGGGTGGTGAGCAATCGTAGCCTCTCGCATCGAGTGGTCACCATACCAATTGCGATTTCGGGCGCCTGGCATTCGTCAACATCGTGCACAAGCATCCCCGAGATCCAACCAATGCCATAAGCATCGGTTACTTCTCAGCGGCGCCGCCTTATGTTGACGAACGCGGTCTCTCCACGAAATCCCCCTAACTACCCTTATTCTAACTTACAACTAAGAGGAGTGTGTTACCTTAGTAACGTACCGACCTAGGAAAGCGAGCCCACCCTCTACCCTTCTAGAAGCCACCAGAATTCGGTGTACTGTTTCTCGGCATCGATCCGATCCCTGTCCGCAATCGCGGGACTAAAACGGAAGAGCTCCTGAGCATTGGCGACATACCCGTCGTAGATGAGCCGCTTGTCCCTCGCACCGCGATGGCGGTGGTATATTACCGGGATACCATCCCTGCTTTGCATTAACCCTTTAGCATCAATATGGAGAAAAGCCTCTGGCGGGATAAAGCCCGATAGAAGTGTTCTCTCGTGGTACATTTCATTGGGGTAATAAGCTCCAAAGATCAGGCTATTATCGTTAGTCATTGCTCGTGCAACGTGTCTTCGGATCACCTTAATCAGGAAATTGTCAATCCTATTCAGATTAGCCCCATCGTAAAGGACTTTGTTGGGATAATATTTTTTGTACTCTGATTCTGGTGTTCTGTATAAGCCGAGACAGGTCCTAAGACACTGCCTTTCAAACACCCGAATCCTTTCCATCTGATACGGCGCTACATTGAACCACACGGGACAACCATAGGCGATGACTGGCCTGATTAGGGCCACATAGCATATGACCTTCACCCTGGAGACAAGTTGACTGCTGTGAAATAGTCTTCTTGTCAGGGCCAAAGCCTTCTTGGCCCCAGCAAGACAAGCATCTATATGTTTGTCAAAATACAAATACTTATCGAGCCAGATACCAAGGTATCTCACTACGCTTCTCACCGCTAATGGCAGTCCGTGCTGTCCAATGATGGCCAAATTTCGCCAGTTATATCTGGTATCCCTAGAAGCCCATCTCAATGGAGTTCTAAACAAGATTGTTTCCGACTTTTGAAAATTGATTTTCAACTTCCAATCGTCGCAATACTCCTTAATATGATCGAAGTCACGTTGCAAAAGGGTGTTAATGACTTCGATTTTTGGACCTGATCTGTGCGCCACTAAATCGTCTGCGTACGCTATGGAATGATTGAGGGAACCTACTAGATCACTTGTGTAAATGTTAAACAGTATCGGAGAAATCACAGCCCCCTGTTGTAAGCCGTTTTTAATGTCAAAGATCTTGCTCGAAATGACGTTGTTACATTTAACAACGAACTTCTTTCCCATAAGCATGTCGTAAATCATATATAGCAGGGGTTTCGGCATGCCAATGCTGGTTAGTTTATAGAAAAGCCCCTCTAACCGGTGTCGAAGGCCTTCTCAAAGTCAACCAGACAAGCACCCGTACACTGGTTCTTGCATTTATTCCATTGTATGTCGGAGACCAGTTTTGACGCAGCATGAATAGTGTCATGCCTCGCCCTAAAACCAAACTGGTTTTCCGGAATTATATTATTTTCCTCAACCCACTTTAACAGCGCTCTATTTACCACTTTCTCGAATACCTTGCTAATATTCGGAAGCAAACTAATTGACCGAAGATTAGCAGGGTTAGTTCTAACTTTATCCCTTTTCGGGATTGGGTGTACCACAGCTGTTTTCCAATGCGTCGGATAATATGTATTATGTAAATACATCCACTGCTTCCAAGGGCAGGTGTCTTAATACGACGTTTGGAATACCGTCCACTCCCGACGACTTTTTATTTTTCAGAGATTCAAAGATGCAAAGGAGTTCATCTTTTCGTACGAACAAATGAGAGGAAGCTCGTTCATCGGCGACGATGACGTTTGCCGCGTTTTCTTCATTGAATACGGTGAAACCGTGATTCTCGGATCGCCAATTTTGAAGTTCGTTGCGCAGATAATAGTGACTTACGTAGGTCCGGTTGTCAATGTCGTGATTACAGTGAACAGGATTGTTCACTGTATACACGGCCTCGAAAAAAGCTCCCAGCAAATTCACTTTCTCCTGTGGGTCTTCGACCACGAAATGACCGTCGCCTGAGTTGGCACTCTCTGGACTTATGCCGACGGTTAGTAGTGTCTGTCTGTTTTCTGCTGTTTGTGGAATTCGGACACACTGAATGTCATTGTGATCTTTCCTCCTGAACAATTTATTTATCTGCGGGAACATATTCGGACTACTGGATTTTTAGGTTTTTGATCAGTGACTTTAGTGCTCTTATTTCCGTGTCGTTTCTGTCAGTGAACTGTCTGTACAGCTGCTTAAGCCTCGAGAGTAGTCTACTTTTGTGTGCGTACAATGCGTTGATTGTTGGAGTTCTGTACTTTCCGATCTGGCTTTCGTCGGAGTATTCTCCATAGTTCGTTTGATAACGTCTTGCAAATAAGCCCTATATTGCCAATTACGTTTCAATGCGGATATTCTCTCTCTAGCCAACCAATAATCTGGGCTAGGATAATTCATTGTGGAATTCTCCTTCACATTCTTTTTTTCTACATCTTGTCTCCTAAGTATAGTTACCGCAGCCTCACTCAGTGGCAAAACCATTAACTCGAGAAGGCAATAGCTCTCTGCTTATGGCTTATCCGAACTGGTCGTGGGTACTGAAGCTTACCTTACTAGTGGTAGCGTGAAGTACTGGAGACTAACGCTTACTAGTTTTTTGATTGATAAACACAGATCCATTCATGAGCCATTTTAGGTGGATCTATTACAAGTATCCACTTAACCGAAATACACATTCTTAGTAGCTATTGGTTTTTTCAACTATTCTCATTTTCATTCATAGCATTTCAGAGGTGCCCATTAAGGTGTTCTGCGCCCGCCACATAATTTTGTAATCAATTTTTTAATATGAACACTTGTCAACTGTAGTGTTAATTTTTGTATTTTTTTGTTGGCTTGTTTATCCCATAGGGATAAAAAGTTCATTACTGTCCAGGTGACTTATAGACATTAGGGATTCCCCACATGGGAATCGAGACATTTGTAGAAAGTTAAATACATATTTCCTGAGCGAGAAGAAAATAATTAAGAAAAACTAGTGAATTCCCCTAAAGTTTTTCAACTCGCTCCTAGGCTGGAAATTTTAATCCCATGGTCTCCATTTATCACAAAATTACATCCACGTACATCACCTTCATTCAGCTGGCTAATCCAATTAGCAGCTAGGAACTCTCACAAATGATATAAAAGTTCAGTGACTTTACTATTTTTAACTGTCATGCGAGTAATAGCCCCTGGAACAAATGCATTTATCCAACCAAGGAATGTCGTAACATTCCATTAATAAAAACAAAAATGCACCACCACCATCTCGTCGACGAACGACATCACTACATTCTCGTAGAAGGAACAGCAAGGAGAATCTAAACACAACTGTATCCAGATGCAGAAGATCTATTCGTAAAACATCCTGGTTTTTTCCCTTGTGGTTCCACCATAGAGACATCTATACAATGATGAAGATGTTTTGTATCCTAGAAGCTACATAAGACTACCACAAACATATCTAGCGCCATAACAAGTCCATACGAATATGTCTACGGCTGTGTCTATTTCGTATAAATTACATGAGTTGTGGAGCGCTCAGATAACAGAAAACCTAGAAAGTATCCTATTTCGCGGGTACTGGATGGGGTTGTAGGAGAAAAGAGGTTGTGGTTTCGTGGCACGTTTGTCTGTAGCGGAAACTTTTGCAATTTGAGTTGTTGAAAAGCAGCAGAGGTGGCAGCGGTGGCAGCGGTGGCAGCGGCAGTCACGATATGGAAGTAACATTTTGCTTAGGTAAATGAAATGCGAAATGGGCCGTAAATGTGGATTCGAAATTTAGAACTCGACGAAGAGGATCAAAGGGATTCATTTAAAGCAAAAAGAACTCCTACTCCATGCGGCTGAGAAAAGTCATTCAGAAAAGTGAAGTAGTTTTAAATATAGCCTACCTTTCATATCTCTACTTTGAAGACGGGTAAGGAAGGAGATTTCTTTTGCGACTCCTTTGCACAAACTAAGTGCATACTTGAGACAAAGACTAAAAGCAAATGTTCATATCTATTCTCCTAGTATTGGAAAAAACGTAACAGACTGTTAAGTGCATTTTTAAGAATAGAAAAAAAAGTTAACAGGATTAGTATCGTGCGAACTGAAGTGTTTTACATTGTTCTTACGACGCTGTTAAAAGTTACAAAATCCATGTGTCGACAAGTCTTTGCACTTAGGATAGGACACGTTACTAGAAGCGATTAATTTTAAGTCATGCAAATGCACATGAGGATATAAGAATATGTAGCCTCAAAGGACACAAAATAATTTGCGGAGCAGATGCATTTAAGCTTAGCTTGAGATACCACATTTTGGTTTTTTTCTATCCGAACTCTGAACCGAACTTTGTTAAGTTTCCGAATCTGGGTGCTTCAGCCAACATATGAATTTCTGATGGTGTGAATGTGAAGTTATTAAATAGAATACGCTGGCTTTCAGGAACGCTTTTGAGAAACTGGTACCAAAGTCACAATAGGCAGAATCCTACAATTATCGGAACGTTGGGGACATCAATGTATGTAGTAGCACTAGAAGAAGTTGGTAGAATAAATACAAATACTAGTGTGGTGCTTAATTATAAACAGTTTTCTGGTGTGCTGCTACACTGTAGGATGTGTAGCGCTTAAAAGTTCAAACCTTGGATTCATCTAGTGTAGCTCGGGATAGGCACCAAGCCAATGATTACGATATCAGTACCGTATCCCGAAAAGCGTAATAATTCCAAGTACCTCCAACTCTAACGTGAGTTAAACAAGATGTAATGGGAACCAACACTACCTTACTGTTTTAAGAAAGCCCCTCGGCAGACAGGTACTCTTAAAACCCGGACTCTCGAGTGAAGTAAGAAGCTTCACGTGACATACTTGTACAATGCTAGATACAACAAATCGGAGGACCCTTTGGTAACCAACTGAGAACCATTAACAATGTCATTGTTATCGGGGACATAAATGTCTGAGGTATGCCCCGAAAACTAAGCCACAGGGATTTTATAGTTTTTTCAGGGTGTCAGAGGGAGTTTTTCAGGTTTTTTCAAGAGAGGTACCGATATACGTTGGTTTTG